>OMPJ01024296.1:0-11446 GCA_900312935.1 Carapus acus
GGCCGCGCCGGGCCCGGACCCCACCATCTCCGGCACCAGCTCGGCCGGCCGGTTGTGCAGCATGGCCGAGCCGCTGACGGTGTCGAAGGTGACGGTGAGGATGGAGTTGTCCAGCGTGAGGGGCCGGTCGCTGGCCGTCAGGTGGCCCACCGCCACCGGTTGCAGGCTGGTGAACTGGGCCGGGGCGTGGCTGGTGATGGGAGTTACCGTGATGTTGGTCAGGCCCACCGAGCTGTTGGGTGAGGAGGCTGAGGCGGCGCCGGGGTCTGTGAGGACGACCACCTGGAGCCAAAACAAAACACACAGATGCACTTATTATACGGGCTCTTATTTTGAAATTGTGTTGTGCGTTTACGTTTCCGGAAGAAATATCTGCGCGCACCTGCTGGATGCTCTGCACCGCAGAGCTCGTCTCTGTCTCGTCACCCACGATGACCGTGTCGAATTCCGCCATGGGCTCGTGCCTCGCCTCGGTAAAGTCGACATACTCGTCGGACTCGGAGAGCTCCGCCTCCACCGAGGGTTTGGCCTTCTTCTTGGGGTGGCGTGAGGTTCGACTGGGACGCTCCTGGGGGAGGCCGTCTTTGTCCAGAGTTAGAGTTGGCTAACAGGAAGGGGAGAGGAAACAAAGAGAGAAACATTACAGACATTACAGACACAGAAAAAACCTCCAAAACACATGCCGCCTTGTTTTGATGAAAAGGTCCAGACATATCAAACAGAAACTGAAAAAAAGCATTATTGTGTTGCATTATTTACCCTTTAAAAGGACTGGTTTTGTTGTTCACCCATCTTACAAAGTCTGGTGTTCATTTTGTTGTTTTATTTTTGTTGTTTGTTTTGAATGCAGTCAAAATTGTGAATTCTGCAACAATCTTTGGTGGGCCGGATCGAAAGGACCATCGGGCCTCATGTGGCCCACGGGCCGTAGCATGCCCACTTGCACTCTAAGAGCCGTTCACCTAAACCTTCCCATGTCTAGACCAGATATTGTCTCTGCCGTTGGTGACGGGATCATGAGGATGTCAAAGTGGGTCGAGTGAAGAGCAAATTAAGCAGGCAAACACAATTACAGGGAGGATTCCAAGCAAAATGACGGCGGCTTGTCATCCGTGGCGTTAGGCGGCGGTTATGTGCGTGTGTGTGTCTGTGTGCGCACATTTAAACATCCACTCTGCACAGGCCGACGAGGCCTCACCTGCACAATGCTTATCGACGAATCGTCGATTGTGGACGTTTCCTGCAGGTCGTCGAACTCGTCGATCCTCACCGACACCACCTGCGGATAGAGGAGGTTAGAAAGTTTGGTGTCTCTGTTGAGCAGAAGCGTCCTTCCCTACTTCCTGTCGTCTTCCCTCCCGACTCTGTCGCTCACCTCGGGGTGTTTGCGCCTAAGGTGCCGGTTCATGGAGGCGCGCGTGGAGACTTTGGTGCCGCACAGGTGACACGACTGCGCCTCCACCTTCTCGTGGGTGAGGTGGATGTGCTTCTGCAGCATGTACTCCGTCAGGTACTTCTTATCGCACGTGGGGCATGTCCAAGTCTTACCCACTGCGGGAAAAGAGACGAAAAGAGAACACACACGAGTGTCATGGTGACTGCTTCATGTAGGCTGACATGTAGACATTGGACAATCATCTCTTTCTGTCTCTGGACATTGAGTCCTTGTTTGCGAAAAAAAGCCAAGTGACTCTGAGCGAGCGTGCCTGTGTGGATGAGCTTGTGCGTCTCCAGCGTGGTCCTCTCGCTGAAGGTTTTCCCGCACAGCTCGCACATGAAGTCTTTGATTCCTGCAACAGAAAGCGAAAGCATGCGACACCCTGATTTATCTCCTGTCGTGTCAGGACTTGTGGGCAAACACACACACTAACACACACTAACAAACACGCACGCAGGCACGCACTGTATGTACAGTACAATTCCTCATCTGGGGCGAGGAGAGGAGCAACAAGTGTTTTGGTACTGGTACAGCAGTGTATTACAGGATAACGTATATTTCTACACCATTTGTACCTTACACACAACTCTTTGCATTACACAACATCCCCCCCTGCAACACACATCCCTCCATGCACCACAATGCAACACACTACCACCCCCCATTCCACAACGCAACACACATCGAGCCCCAACCCACGCAAGTCACACAAGTCATGTCCTCATTGCAATACACACCCCTGTGCAATACACACACATGATGCATAGTGTCTGTATAACTGTACTGTCTGATCTGTACACACACAGTACAGTATATAGCATAGCGTATTGATGCTAGTAGAAACTGAATATTGTATATTGTATATTTTTAGTAAATTAGCTCTTCAGTTATTTAGCTAGTTAGCCTGTTAACCTCTCATTGTACGTTGCATATACTGTTTAGTATACTGAAGTACTCAAGTATATAGAGTCACTGTTTCTTGTTTAGTTATTTCCATCTTCTGTATTACTCTAAGATGCTGGGGCCTACTTTACTTTACTTTCCTGGATTGCAAGATCAATGGATTAATTAAGTACCTACCGACCTACATACACACACACACTCACACACTACTGACCCGTGTGCCTCTTGAAATGCTTCAGCATGTTGACCTTCTGGGCAAACTTGCGGTTGCACTCCTTGCACTCGTACTCTTTGATGCCCTTGTGAAGCTTCATGTGATGCCTCAGCGCGTGTTTGGTCTTCATGCCTGCAAAGGGCAAGATGGAGGAGGAGGATGAGGTGCGGGTGTGTGTGTGTGTGTTACTGTGCGCTTCACGTAGACACGAGGTGGCGACCCGACCTTTCCCGCATTCGGCGCACAGGAAGTCTCGGATGTCGTCGTGGACCCGTAGGTGCTCTTTCAGCATGTCCTTCCTGGCGAAGGACTTGCCGCACTGGTCACAGCTGTGGCTCTTCACCCCTGTGACAACACACACATGCACACACACACACACCAGTTTTTTTTTTGTGCGTTTCCCCTCTCGTCCAATTCCATTTTCCGCTTCGTGAGGTGTGAAAATGCACGAAAAAGGACAAACATTCCATCAGGAGGTCCCTGACCTGTGTGGATGATCTTGTGCCTCTCCAGGTTCCCGATGCTGTTGAAGATGCGGCCGCAGATCTCACACGGGTGGATGTACCTGGAGGACAAATGAGGCTGGTTTACACCGAACTTCAGTCAGAACGTTGCCGATCCAAATTTCAGCACCGGCACCAAAATGTGAGCGTTTGCACAAATGCGGCTTTGAATCGGAGTTGATCAGTAATAAACCAACATCTCAAAAGCCAGGCTGCCAATCCAATCCAGAAAAACAAGTTCATACCCATGCAGGGGTTGAGTGGAGGTCGGCCTGAGATGTTCTGCCTTTGAAACGCATGCTGTATTTTCTAGATTTAGCGTAGTTTGGTTGGGGGTGCGACTTATACTCAGATGCGACCTATATGTGATATTAGCCAAACATATAATTTCACATGTTCATTATCGCTCTGACAACCACGCGATTGAGTTACGCACCTGTATCTACTAATGATGGACTACTCGTATTTCAACATTACGGTAATTTAAGCACCAGTTCCTCTTCTGTGCAGAAGAGGAAGTGGTACTTCATCTACTTCTGGGGCACATCATCTACTTCCGGGGTTCAGGGGTTACCCGGGTAAGAGTAGCACAGTCGCGGGCTTCCTCTATTTCTGGGGCACTTCATCTTCTTTCGGGGTTCCAAGGTTACCAGGGTTAGTGTACCAGGCTAGTGTGCTATGCTAAGTGACGCCAAAGATGACGATCTCAATGGATGTAGTGATCTGGAGTGATATTCAGGGTTTGGTAGACTTGTTCGATTTTTATGCTTTAGATATCAGAATAATTGTTATGCCAACATGCCAGACCCATATTCAGTTTGTTGTCTATGCTTCATGTAGCTGAATAACCTTCAATGTGCTTTGCTAGTGGGCTACGTTACCGTGCCATGCTAAGCTCGCTGTGCTACACTAATGTGTTGTACGTTTATTCAGCCTGTTAATCTCTATTGTATTGTTGTTATTTTAACTTGCTTCGAGATGAAATGTCTGTTCTTGGTCCCGGATTTTGTAAAATAAATTTCCCTCCAAAAAATGCGTCTTCTGGCCCAGTGCGACTTAAATGTGTTTTTTTTCTTCTTCTTCTTCATTGTTCATTTTAGGGTTTGAGAGATTTAGACTCCGCTGCGATTTATAGTCTGGAAAATATTGTACGTCTTGGTCATTCAGAAACTCTAACCCTAACCCCCTACAGGCTCACTTCTGTACTGCAGGGTCGGGCAGCTGCTCCCTGTGGATGACCAGGTGGGCGTTGTACGTGGCCTTCAGCGCAAAGCGGCGGTTGCAGATGCCGCAGCCGTAGCCGCGCTCTTTGTGCTGCTCCATGATGTGCTTCAGGTACTCTTTGCCTTTAGCGAAGGGCAACTGCATGGGTGGAGAGACAGATCGTTAGCAGGGCGATTTGCGTGGCGAGAGTCTCGCCCGGTCTCGGCTGGCGCGACGCGTACCTGGCACTTTTTGCAGTTGTACTTGTGGTGGTCGCGGTCGTCCTCGTCGTCTTCGTCCTCGTCTGAGTCGTCGCTGTCGCCCGCCGAGATGCCGATCTTTCGAATGAAGTCCTCTCTCTCCTGCTCGTCCATCAGGGCGATGTCCTGGGGCGGAGAGGTCACAGACTATGACGGTTGTATGTTTGGCGATGGCAGGCGACATTCAAAAACACAACAAGCTCGAGCACAAATTGTGCCAAGCAAGCTGGAAGTCCCCTCCCATCTGTGAGTGTGTGTGCGCTAGTTCTCTACATGCCAATGAAGCGGTTACAAGGTGGGGCCACCGCGTGACGTATCTCCGAGCCGCAGTCCCTCACCTTGAAGTGGACGTGGATGTGGTCCCTCAGGACGTCCACGCGGAAGAACTTTCGGCCGCAGATCTCGCACGTGTACTTCTTGTCGCCGTGAGTCAACAGGTGCTTGTTCATGTTGCTCCTGCAGGAGAAGACCTGCAGGCGTCGCAGGGGGAGACGCTTGTCAACGCTGGAGGGTGGAGTCGCGCGTGCCGCCGAGCGGGAGGCACGCGTGAGACGCGTACACGTGACAACCTCACCTTTCCGCAAATGGGACATGGCGACGGCTCCTTTCGGTACTTGGTGCCCTCCTCTCCGTTGGCCTCCAGCTCCTCCCTCTTCATGTGCTTTGGCCCTGAAAGGGAAGACGCCACATCAACTTCCTCTCAGAATTTGAGCCACAAAGTAGAAAACAATCAAATTGCATTCTGTGACGATGCCTGAACCACAAAGGGATGAAAGAATCCTGCCTCAGACAACGCAACCTAAAGAACAAAGTGAGCTAAGAGCAAGTGAAAACAAGCAGAGGGAACGCAAACAGACAGGAGAGCGCAAACACAGCATTTCAAAAGGGAGCTGAGGGAAATCCCTCAGGTCTGAAACGAGGAGACAGCGGCCCTGCAAGAGCGACGAGTCGGGTTTGTCGGTGGGAGCAGCTTCAGTAGGGTAGCAATGATCTCGCCGCACTTCTGATCAGATGGATTTGCCTCATCTTTATCGTTCTGATTAGCTTGTGGATGATGATGTTGTAATTTTGAGTTTGCCAAAATTGTCCTGGCTGCAAGTGGTTTTGCTAGTGAGAGGTTGATTGAGCAGTTACACTTTTAATCTTTTTGGTGTAGCGTACATGTGTCAAACTCAAAGCCAGCGGGCGCTTGAATGACTGTGTCAATATACCACATTGTCAGTTCGAGGCCTGCGGGCTAAATGCAGCTGTATGTGGCCCATGAGCGCTTGAATGTCAAATTTGAGGCCCGCAGACCAAATGCGGCCCGCTGCGCCACTGTATGTGGCCCACAAGCACTTGAATGACTGTTTCAATATAAGTCTCCTTCATTTAAACGTGCATTGACCCACAAACTACATCTCCAAAATGCACCTGTAACATCATGTTACTGGTAAAGTGACGGCAGCTGTGCCCCGACCAGACACACACTTTCTAAAATGTCAGCTTGTCAACAAACACCAATGCAGCCCAAGTGAGGGAACCATGTTGTTGACTTGTTGATTGACTGTGAACTGATTAATTCTGGTTTAGTTTCCTGATCAAATACAAGGATGTACATCATAATAATAGCAAAGACCTGACATAATTTCACATCTATGCAAATGGGACATTTGTGAGTTGGATAAGTAAACATTTACCTGACATTATACCTCCCTAATAATTGCCATTGTCATCTGGCTCCTTAAGGGCCACCACCATGATGATGTAACCCTCTGTAAAGAGGAGTCTGACTCCCCTGCTTTAGCGGGACTGTGTCCTACAATACGCGACTTCGTAAAGCTCTCTCCTGTGTGACTGACCCATGCCGTGCCTCCTGTGGTGCTCCTGCATGACGTCCTTGCGGTAGAACATCTTGTTGCAGATTTCGCAAGAGTAGAGCTTCTCGCCGTGCTTCTTCTTGTGCTTGGACAGGTTGCTGTTGGTGGAGAAGAAGCGCGAGCAGATGTCGCACTGGAATGTTTTGTCATCTGGAGAGAAGGGGAGAGCGGGAGGACGTCAGGAGCAGGAGTTCACGGATGGCGGAGAGGCCGGCGGCCAGCTCTCGTCCTACCTGTCCTGCAGTTGTGGAATTTTAAGGCATTTTCCAGGCGAAAGGATTTGTCACACGTGTTGCATATGTACTTGTACTCCATGTCCGGCTGGGGTGGGGGGCGCAAAGAGACAAACGGAAAAAACAAAACACAATAAGACACACTGTAAACGTAAAAAAGCCTGTGAAACTTCTCACAGCTGAGTGACCCACCATGTTTTTGCTGTGCTTGTAGGAGATGTGCTGCTTCAGGCTCTCCTTCCGACTAAATAGTTTGTCACACTCGTCACACTTAAAGAGCTTGTCACCTGGACAGTAGTGAAGGGAGTTAATATGGGACGGAAGTGGGTTGGTGGCAAAGGCCAAGCCCAGGTTGCACAATTTGTCCTCCTCAATGCAAAGAAAAAAATTTTAACGATGCAAACCACCGCACCAACAACCGCCAAAACAATAACATTGGCTAAAGCACACTTTAGAAGCGCTGAAAATATACTCATGATCAACAGGATCACTGATTTCTCTTTGTATGGTTGCAGCAAAGTGTAGGTGAGGTCAGTGTATTCGAGAACGTGTGTGAGGCTCGGACCACACACACAGAAGTGGACTAACATGAAAACATGCAAACGCAACGCTGGAAAGGAAGCCTCCATATTTCCTTTCCACGACCTCACTTCGTTGCAAACCTCCGCTGTCAGAAATTCATAAAAAAGTGCAACCACGTATCTTTGATGATCTATAAACACGCTTTGCCGAATGCCATCGATCAACTCTTACTTGGAGAGTTGGGAACTGAGGCGCATTTTACGTAAGACAAATCCGACCAGACGAGTCTGACGAGGAGAGATTTCGTTCCTCCGTACGGGTTCAAAAATCCGGGTTGTTTCGCAGGCTACGCGGGTTCGCGCCGCTTCATCTGTTCCGTAAACAGATGGCTGTAAACAATGGGCGCCGTGTGTTGCCATGGCGACAGGCATCCCGGCACCTGGCGACAGGCAGAGGGACACCTGTCTTGACTCTCGCGCAATTTGCGATGGAGGAGACACCCGAGCGTGTGCGTATGCAAATAAATTCAGCTGCGTTGCCGATGTGAGCACCGCAGGGACAGAGGAGCAACGACGCAATCAGAGGGAAAGTTCACAGCCTGTCTGGCGCGGACCTCATCAACATTCAATAACTTTACCCGTGTTCGCGCTGCCAAAAAATATCTCAAGTGTGGCTTGAGTCTCGGTGTACCGTGTGATCGGATGTGTCTTTTGAGGTTGCTGCTGTTCTGGAAGACCTTGCTGCAGAGGCTGCAGCGATACACCCTCTTGTGCTCTCTGGACTTGTGCCTCCTCAGGATGTTAGCACCACCCGTGGCTCCCACCTGGCCGCCGCTGGCGTCCGAGGCCACCGGCTCTGACCTGTCGACCAAGGACTTCAAATCTGCGGACACAGAAAATGCACACGTGACATTCGAATGAAAAGTTTGTGAAGTTGGCAAAGTTATGAGGGAGACGCGAGATGCTGACACGATACGGGAGAAGGTGATGAGCAATGAGTTTACATTCTCTCTGTACTTCATCTTTACGAAGGAACGAGTTCACTTTAATGTGCCTGTTGATGCCTGACATTGAATTGCACTTGAATTGTTTGTATTTGTGTATTTCCTGCATTCGTATAGAAACGCATACTTCAAATTCCTGATGTCCGATATGTCTGTAGTTATAGTTTAGCCCACATGGGGGCCAGACTCCAAACCACACAGGTTATGAGAGGAAATTGAGGCTTTTAGCAGCTTTAGATGCTTCGGATTGTTTTGATTTTGGAGAAATTGCTCCACATTAGCGAGGCAAAACCAAAATTTTGTACAGCAAAATCTCCCAATTATTATGATACATTCATGCAATATAGCGTGAAGGACTTTTTTGTGTGTTATTGCTTTTGCTCTAATTCCGTCTTATGTTTGGACTGCATATGGGATAACATAGAGATAACACAGCCTGAGCCTGCTGATTTCTTCCGGCGTAAGGTGGAAATAATTTTCTTTTTTTTTTGCGTGTGTGTCTGCGTCACCACTCCCTCACCGCTGCTCTTCCTGGGCAGAACGGCTTTGCGCCCGCGGCCTCGCTTGGCTTTGCCCTGTCCTCTCTTCGGGACGGGGTGGGGCGCCGCGGGGACGGCCTCCATCTCGTCAGGGGCCACCAGGGCGTCCTGCTGGGGCAGAAGCGGGTCCATCGGGAGCGCCGTCACCGTCTTGACTTCGTCGAAGTGACTCAGCAAGTGGCCTGGCAGGAGGAGAAGGGGACGTTTTGCGGGCATCTGAGTGAGCAACCGGGATCTTTTTGTTTATTTTTTCTGACACGCTGACTGGACACTGCTGCCAGTGTTTTGTAATGACAGTCATGTGCCCGTCTGCCTGACTGTCACTTCCCCTCTGCAGCGAGTTTGCCAGGATCACAACCGTCACGGTCCATGTTCTTGCTCTGTCTCTGACTGATATCTTATTTTAAGCTCAAATGACTGAATCGCAAAGCACAGAATCATCAGAATCTGCTTCCCCCCGTGACATAAATTGAAATTTGTGACAGTCTCTGAATGCCGCCTTGATTCCTACAATGTTCATGAGCCACATCGTTATTATTTTGTAATATTAGAATTCGTAGATAATGAGGGAAATACATATTCCCACACGCGAATGCACACACACAGGCGCGCGCGTGCATACACACACACACACTACTAGTCAAAACTTTTAGAGCACCCCACTTTTCCAGAATTGTATTGAAAATTACAGTTTAATGTCTCAGTTTACTCTAAATTAAAGCAGAGGACTACTGAATAACTGAAATCATAGAATCAATTTAGAGACTGTAATGTATTTCTAACTTCTGACTCATCTAAGTAACACCTTTGGCAAATATACTGTAACAGCCGAACACACCTTTTTTTTTTTTTTTTTTAAACCTCTAGCAGTTCATCTCTTATCTTAGTGCTATTTCAAGCTGTTCATTGGACTTGAACTGCTTGAATTTGCATGATAAACTGGAAAAACGAAGGTGTTCCTTGACCTGTGACGTATGTGTATATGAAAATTTAAACAAATTAGCTTTTGAATGGACTTACTTGTGTTATTCTGTTCAGGAACCAGAGGCAGGAGGACGTTCGGCTTCTCGGCGGTATTGGGTGTAGCCGAGGGAGTCACCAGATCTGAGGGGACAAGAGGGGACACTACTCACAAGGCTCCTGTGGCTGGTGGGGTAGGTTGTCCCACGCCCCTAGTTAGGCACCTGTGACATTACCAACCTGGTGGCGGTGGGAGGAACAGGGGCTTCAGCATCGGCTTCTCCATCTTTTTGGCATAGAAGGCTCCATACCAGACCCTCAGCTCGGTGCCCGGGGGCACATCCTGGTACCAGGGAGACGGGAGGATGGCGCGGTTTTAGCCAAGCTTTGGGTCTAGAGGTCACGGCATTGGTGTAGACGGTTACCTGGGAGGTGTTGAAGTAGACATCGTCGTCCTGCTGGTACGCGGTGAGGTTCTGGTGCTTGTGGTCGGTGGCGGGTCGCACCAGCATCATCCAGTTGCAGTCCTCCTCGCTGCCGCAGTCGAAACACACCACCAGGCCGTCTCTCTGGAAGATCTGTCCCATGTGGACGGAGAGAGGGAGGTTGTTTTGGGGGGACATCGAACCTCAGCCAAGGCCAAACTAGCAAGGACTAGCAAGTTTGAATGAGGTAGATGCAAAAACAACTGGAAAGACGGGTGGAAAAAAAATATTCTGGCACCTTTAGAGGAAAGAGTCCCTCTTTCTCGAGATGGAGGACCCTCTTCGCCTCAAAAGGTCCAAACCGCGTCCTCTTGACCAGGCGCCGCAGCACAAACACACCCTCCTCCCCATTGTCCACCTCTCTGATCTCCAGGCTGTTTGGTAAAGAGGACCTAACAGGGGACGGACAAAGACGTCACCCTTGACAGCACACTTTGCTTTAAAAAATATGAGGATTTGTAGAGTTTCGTGTGGGAAAGTCTATAATCTGTACATATGTGTGTGAATGTGTGTTCAGCGCTCGCACAACATGCATCCGTTATGTACGTGTATTGTATTTGTAATGCGTCCAACCATCAGCTGGGTGTCAGTGCCCTGCTCATGGGCACCACTAGTGCCGCTAGGTAGGTTTTGGACACTTTTGGGCTCACCGGGCTCGGCTGAGGACAAAGGAGTCCTGCACGGTCACCAGGGGACCGAGCTCGGGACACTCTGAGTCATGATACTGACTGCAGTCTTCACACCCTGAGATGACAAACAAACAAACACAAACACAAACACACACACACAGATAAGGAGATTGAGAGGGAGAGCAGTGTCACACTCCACTGTCTGTCACATACTTTGGCACGCACCAACTCTGTTGGATTCATACTCACAGATAAACTCATCTGGCGTTTGCTCGGCCATTATGCAAACCTAAGAATTGAAAAAATTTTCAAGTTTACACAACTCAATGTAATGTGGGATTTTAAAGACTTCAGAGAACATTTTCATAATAACATTGTACTTCGATGTTTGATCACACACGTAACCTCCCTTCCTTCATCTGTATGCATGTGTTTGATCGCAGCATTATTTATTTATGAAGAATGCATATTAACGTGTGCGGTCCCGGTAGCAGACGGGATCCGGGATCTGATGATTCCCACTCTGTAGCCGGGTTTTAACTCCGATCTCGGCGGCTCCTCTTCACTCAAATGTAACAAAGAACAGTCGGCATGGCGGATGGATCGGAGACGCAAACCACCAAACCGGAGTCGCCGCTCTCCGGCGGCCATACGGCGGGGAAAGAGGCGGATTTTGAGGACTTAGTGCGCATCGA
>OMPJ01024296.1:19665-33501 GCA_900312935.1 Carapus acus
AAAAAAAAAAAAAAAAAAAAAAAGAGGTCAGGTGTCATATTCCTCTCCAGTATCTGCCGCAGTAAAAAAAATCCACTGCAGAAAGGGACAATCTCAACATTACCATTAAGATGGAACATAGCAAGTCTATACACAATTGTCTAAGAACACAGTGGTGTCTTCTGGAGTGCCAAACGTTCCGATTTTGGAAAACAACTGCTTGCGCTGTACATTTCGGGGCCAGACTTTAAGAGGAAGCGAGTGCTTTTGCTTCACAAATTCTGTCCAAAAGGCTTCCACAGAATCGCCACGAAACATTCTGTTGGTCTTGCACTTCATCAGATTGTATGCGGCAGATCTGATAAATATAGTAGCAAGTGAGTCAGGCCTTGTCAGCTGCAACACAGGAGTGAATGTGTAAAGCTGCAGGTTTATGCTTGTTGGACTGCTTGAATATTGACAAACCTGCATTCCAAACATACTCTACCACTGAAATACTGGAAGTTAAGTGCAACAGCATGTGGGTTTTGCTGTTTTGGTAGTATAATCTCAAAATTAGTAGCAATTTTTGATGTAAATTTTCATTTCAATGGAGTGCTTTTCATTTTTCGGCCATATTGATTTGAATTTGCTTTGCCGCAGGAAGTGGGACGACAACATCCCACACAATTTTGTCAATTCTCTGCATGCTGTCCACACGGTCTGGCCAACAAAACAGGTTTATTGCCGTGGGCCGACAGGAGCAAACATTTCACAGGAACATATGGTCAAAACTTCATAACAGACTGAAATGGCAAAAAAAAAAAAAGAGAGAGAGAGAGCGATCAAAGGAGAACAGACTGGGCCATCCTGTCCCAGCATGCACGGATTCCAGCGAGAGATTGCACTGCCGCCTCTGTGATGCCAAACAAAGGCCTCATCAGACAATAAAGAACGCCTCCACCGATCGGATGGTGCAGTAACACAGCCTACATCCGAGTAGGGTCAAATTTGGTCACAGAGAGCGATTGAAACTGGGAGTGCGGCATACCTGAGCGCACAAAATTAGCCTTGCCAGCTTATTGGATGAATTGCAAAAAAAAAAACAAAACAAGTTGTGTACTTCCATATTCATAAAGGGAGCAGAGAATAAGCGTGCCTGTGGTAGAGGCGTAACGAGAGAGGGATGTTTGCTTTTGGCTGCGTGTTGAGCAAGAATGTCACATGGATCACATGCTTTAAACACACAAACTGAAGTCGAGCGTTGAACAACCAGGTCCACCGAGCGGTGGCCCAGCTTTTATTGTGTATGAAATATTGGGTGTATTTTTCCTGTGTGTCTCCTGTCAATACACGGTGCCTTCTGCCCGACACGCCACGTACTCCTGACGTGAGCCGGGACCATTCTAGCTTGGATCGCAGTCAAAAGGTAACGCATACCCACTTTGGATGGGATGGTGACATTTGTAAAGGTCCTGTGACTTTTCCAGACTAAAAGCTGAACAGCAGGGGGATGAAACTCGGACAAAAGGCTACCCGTTCTGCACGTGTCACGACAACTGTTCCATGACCACAACTCACAAACACACGACACTAATCCTGACTTATCTTTCTAGCCTTTTCCCTTGGGAGAGTATTTATGTCAAAATGAGGTTGACATACAGTAGTGGCAAGTACCTTATTGCTTAAAATGGCCTTAATACAATTGAGTAAGCCTGCCTCACAAGTAAAGAAAGATGACATGGGTTCGGCAGATGTTTTGCGATAAGGAGACGGGGTGTTGTTAATTCTTTTGTATTCAAAATTCACAATCGGATAAAATCATGGTTTAAGTTTGTGTGTGCAACTGCAGCATTGGTCGGCTGCTGCCACATCATTTGGTTACGGTAGTCGCACAGGGATTTTTTTCTCTGGCGCCGTTTGTGTTGCCATCAAAATGGGCCTGACTGACCGTGATTTAATGAGGACTCTCTCCTCTGCTGAGCCCACACAGATACCTCCACCATTAATCTAATACTCCTGCCAGCAGTGAGGCAAATAGGGCAGCTCATCACATTCAATAAAGTCCCTCTTAAAAGGAAGTGAAGCGGTTTTCCAAGGCTGCAACCTTATTTCTTCTGACCGCTTTGGCTTTCGAGAATTCACCGTGTTCGCGCGACGGAGCGGTAACTAACTCCACCAGAATCTAAGCCCCACTATCCCCAATAAAGGGTGTTTACCTTTATCTCTAGTGGAGCAATTTTGACTGTGTATTTACAGGGGTCTGCCGTGGATGCGGCACTTGGTGCTGCAGTGAGGGAGAACTGGAGCTCTTCCCCGACCACATTGCAGCGAATGGCCTGTAGGCGACAGAGAGCACAGAATCATTGCGGCATTAAGTGCGAGCTGGAATGACAACATTTACATAACATGACTACTGACAGGCAAACTTTGTCCAAGAAAAAGTACAGTGCTTCAAATACTTGACAGGGAGATGAAAGGAGCCCCCTAAATGTATGCGTCCACCAACTCGCACGCATAAACAGATACAAATATACACACGCATCACATCAGTGACATAGGTCAACATGTCATCAAACTCTGGCTAGATTTATTGTGTCCTGAATATACCGGATGTCTTGCAAAGAAAAAGATCATCTGCGCCACTTTACGTTGGGGGTTTTGGCCCACAACCAGTTATCTGGGAGAAAAATACCTCGAAATGGCGTTAACTGATGCGTGCATCTGTGACAAAGAGAGCCACGGGAGTGAGGCTCAGCAGTCAGGGCGCAGCATTATGTAACCAGAAATGATGTGTGTGTGTGTATATGTGCGTGAAACAGGACACCTAAACATAAATGAGCGCATTCCTTTGTGCCTGCTCCCTCATGCTTAGCTTGTCAGCTATGTAAGCTTCTTAAAAGACACACACACGCGCACACACTCGTGCACACACACGCGCACACACTCGCGCACACACTCGCGCACACACTCGTGCACACACTCGTGCACACACACACACACACACACACACACACACACACACACACACACACACACACACACACACCAAATGTGAACATTGTCTGAATGAAAACCTGAACTTGTTGTGGTAGCGACGCCGAAAACAAACAATGCGTGGCCTTTGCTGACTCATCCTGCAATGCGTTTCATATGATTGGCAGCATAATAACCTGGGCAATCTAGTTGTGATCACTGAGAGTACAGTATAGCTTAAATTATTGTTTATCTCTAGCGTCGAAGCACTGTCAGACCACAAAACTGTTGAAACCACGAGACAAATGTATGCTCTAAACAAATTGGATGTTCATTATCTGTTATATCATTTACCTTGTTCCCAGCACGATTCTGGAAGCTGCACACTTGGCCGAGCGTCAGCTCCGATGCCTGGAGGCCATCTTCCTTAAATGTTAGCAGCACAGCACCCTGCCGGAGAACGAGCGAGCAATACTCGTAAAAACAATGACGTACTTATCACACACTATTATTTATACATTCATTATCGATGACGTGGCTGTTATGTCTGAGGGCTGGTGTACTACATCGAGCTGACGGTGTAAAAAGTGGCTACGCTGCCATGACTGTTCTAGGGAACATAAAACTCCGCGTAATTTTGTGAAAAGGGATACAGACGATCTGCATGGGAACAGATGTAGAGTAGTGGTACAATACAGCAGTTGTGTGGCAAAACGTATCAGCTTTACATCACAAAATGACGTGGATTTGACTGCAGTTTCAAATTAATCTTAAAAGCGCTCCAGTGTTCTCCTGATGGAAACAAAAAATTCAACAGAAATTTGGAAACTGGGTTGGAGAACATTAGGCAATATCTCAGGCATTTGTGTGACTCTCCATTCAGCTTTTGAATGTGTCTTTTATCATGCACTACCTTAAGGCAGTGAATGTGAAGAATGCTGTCCCCGTCAAGTATGGAATATCATGACAACTTAGAAATGAAACATTTGAATTTACTTGGAATCTTGGAAGTGGAATGAGTCACCTGTGGAGCATCTTTGCAAAGGTGTTCATTAATTGACTTTTCACAGAAAACAGCGCCTCAAATGTTTGAGTATACTTACGCTGCCTAAGTCGATTACTCATAAACTTGTGAAAATATTTGCATAATCTGAAAAATCTGTCCTCCCTTTGTTGAAATACTGCACGAGCCTGTTCATCCCAACCCTTGGCCTAACAATGACGGGTGCAGCTGTCACTCTGTTCTTCTTTGTGATTGGCCAACCGGACAGTTTGGCAGGTGGGGGGCGTGGTCTTGAGTGAGTAAACATCACTCTTACGCATTTAGAATCTTAATACAATAGTTCTTAACCAAACACATTTAACACAAAAGATGTCACAAACTCGCAACCAATCAAAGGACTAGAATTGTTATCTTTATCTAAATTTAATTCATCTATTTTACTGACCCCTAACAGGCTCAGTTAGCTTTAAGACATAGGAAAATTATATGTAATTGCAATAGATTATATGTCGATACATCATTCTGTTAATCATTGATGAATGTGAGAAAGTTAAGTGTATTCACGCATTCATTCAAACAATTCTGTTTTTAAATAGTAGTGACTGATGATATTCCTTTAGCGAAAGGTGCAAACAAGTGTTGATCTGTATGGACAGTACGTCCATCAGCAAATCTCTGATCAGGATGAGTTAACCCGATTTGACACAGGCACATCCTGTCCCTCCACGTCCCCCTTGTCTTCACCTGTCACCTGCCCACTAATGTTTTGTTTCGGAGGTTCGGGTGTCCCATTCCTTACCTGACACTTCCTAGATTCGCAATTTAAAGCTTTACACCAGGCTCCTTTCCATTGATTCTTCCAGCTATCCAAAGCCAGCGCCCAGCCAAGCACCGAAACGGCTTCTTCCTCCTCTTTCCTCTTCTTGCCCGCATCGTCCGCCGCTGTCTTCCTCACAGCTTTCCGCGGAGTCTTCGATTGAAAATACTGTAGCAGATACAGTACGAGTGTGACCAGGGATGCGACGAAGAGTGTGACCATGCATAGCCACTGCGGGTCCTCCAAGCCAAAAAAATACGAACTAGAACTTCCTAAGTCCGACATCCTTTGGTGACGATGATCACAGCTTCTTCATACAGACGCCTTCGTTAAGAAATAATCCTTTTGACATCCTCAACATATTGGTTTGGTTCAGGGAAATGACCCGGGAGAGAGTTGTAATTTCTCATAACTGAGAAAAATCACCGTTGTCCCCGACTGAAAACAAATTGCATGTTGTTAACCATTACCGCAACACCTCCATACTGTCGTGGGGGAAAAGTGACTACCGACTTGGTAGTTCCCCGTAATGTGTAACGACAATAGCAGTTTAAATGACAATGAAAGCTGGAATGAATATCACACCCTCTTCTCCTCCTCTCCCTCGATATGTTTGTTAGCTCAGTTAGCTGATATGCGCTAAGGTTAATTGACGGAGCTCTCCGCTAAAGTACCAAGTCGGCAAAGTTTCGCCAAATTTTTTCCTCGGCGTAGTCTTCGGCCGGGCCGTAGTGTGCCATCGAATAAAAGTCACGGGGCGACATGATGGAAATGAATGCCGGAGCCTCCACCTCGTATGGGAAATCGTTGGGCGGCTTGCCGCTTCTGCTAAAGTTGGCGTTCAACGAGCGGATATGTGGCACAAACTGTAACTCCCAGGATGCAAAGCGGCACCCATTCGTTGTTTGTTTATGTCCGACAGTCGCGAGGAACGCCATGCCACTTTCCGTATAAAACTACTGTAACATTTGCTCCTGTCGGCGAGTTCGAGGTCATCTGAGTTTCCGTTTACGCGGAAAGCTAACAACCGTCGAAAAGAATATTGGATCTTCGTAAAACCGTTCGTTTATATGTATTTTGACCTTCACGGCATGCCGTACAAAGTCTAGCGTCATCACTAGCTTGCAATGTGTTAGCATAGCAATGTGTTGATGTTGTTTGTTTTCTGCCCTCGTCAGCTTCTCCGTCAGTGCTGTGCAGGATAGGTAATATATCAAATTGTTTGTGGTTACAACAGGCGTCTCTATTGCTGGCGTGAAGAATACCGTCTGTCTGTTTAGGTAAATAAACCAGCTCCATCTCGGGGTAGAAAACGTGATACCGAGTGGTAAAAGCCGCAGAGAGGCCATCGTCATTGTTCGAGCTGTGTGGCGTACATGTAATTAAGTGACTTTTGGAAATGAATTGTCGCTCGGAAGTTCTGGAAATAACGGTGGAGGCGAGGCAGGTGGAAGAGGCCATATTGTCCCTGCTGCACACGATCTTGCTGCACCGCAGCACTGGAAAATTTCACTACAAAAAAGAGGGCACCTACTCCATCGGCACAGTGGGCACTCAGGACATTGACTGCGACTTCATTGATTTCACTTTCGTCAGAGTTTCGTCAGATGAGCTCGACAGGGTGATCAGAAAGGCCGTGTCTGAATTTAAGGTAATCACTGGTTTTGGTGTGTTCGTAGACTCCAAGGTGAAAGCAAGCCTGTAATTTGACTTCGAGCTACCAACATGTTTGTCGTTACAGGATGCTCTGAGCAACTCGGGCAGTGATGGGATGGGGCAGATCTCTCTGGAGTTCTACCAGAAGAAGAAATCTCGCTGGCCTTTCTCTGACGAGTGCATTCCTTGGGAGATGTGGAGTATCAAAGTCAATGTGGTTAATTTAGCCAACGAACAGGAGAGGCAGATATGCCGGGAGAAAGTGGGGGAGAAGCTTGGGGAGAAGGTTATTAATATTGTGGAGGTCATTAACCGACATGAGTACCTTCCCAAGATGCCTACTCAGTCAGAAGTGGACAATGTTTTTGACACAAGTCTCAAAGATGTCCAGCCGTATCTTTACAAAATCACCTACCAGATCACTGATTCACTGGGCACCTCTGTGAGCACCACTATGAGAAGGCTGATTAAAGACACACTGGCTCTATAAAGACTCTTCCAAGCACCTTGCGTGTTTGAACCAATCCCAAATACTAAACTGGTTGTGGTGAGCTTCTACTCACCCACAATAGAATAATGACATTGTAAATAACTAATAACTCATTTTGCACATTTCCGTTTTTATGTCTGCGATTTGTTATTCCTGCTCCATCTTGTGATTTTGAGCTTTGACATTTTTTCTCTGTCTTAATGAAGAGTCACCCCGTTTGCTAATTTAAACATTCTCTTGTCCTGTAACAACATAGTACAGGAACTACACACTCATAGCTGTTTCTAATATGGTACACCTATCATAATAAATATTACTTGCTCATGAAAGACAGCACGAAGCAATTATTGCTCAGTTATGTATTCCTATAAACCACCTCATTAGAAGTGTTCCAAAGACAGACTTGTCAAATGGACATCGCGGCAAAGTTGGCACTGAGATGGGAACCAGGAAACCTCATCCTTTCTTGACAGGAGTCCAGAGCTTCATGGAGAACGTGATCTAAAATCTTGGTTGTCAGTATCTCCAGGTCACCTCATTGCCAGTAGTTCGTCAACAAACTGGATTCTGGCACAAGATCATCATGGCAGGTCATTGCTTGAAAAACATCCCAAGGCGTAATGACTATTTGCCAACAGAATGACACATGTGTATACTCACAGTAGCTTAACAGGTTGATTCATCAACAGTCCCAAAGCGAGTGTGTTACTCAAACAAAAATAAAATACTTGGCTGACCATTTGGTTGTATAGTGGGTGGATACCTCAGTGTTCCTACAACTGAGTTGTTTCAAAGGAGATGTACAAGGTACGCAAGGCAATGTAATTCAAGTCTGAATATAGCTTGTGGGCATACCATTGATAAGTGTGTGTTTATCTTTCTATTTACGGAATAAACAGTCATGGGAGAGTCTTAGTGTGAGTTAAAGGAAATTTAAGAGAAAAATACATTATTTGCAACAGCTCCCTAGTCACTGGTCAGTGAAGCGAAATGTGATAACACATATACTACAAATCCATTGTTAGAATAAATACAAAAAGTTATGGGTCAACGTGGCATTACTGAAAATTTCACACTTTAAACATAACCCAAGACACCTCCACGGTATTGTTACTCTTTATTACATAATTGAATCACAAAATGGGAAGATAAACTTGAAACATTAAATCAGCTGCAAGTTCAAAAGCAACATTAATGCAACCAATACAAATATTCATTATTGCAGTGAACACGGTAATACTAAAAAGATAAACTTTTTTACTAACAAAATTGATACAAAATTGAGAGTACAAACACTTCCATTTACACAATTCAAATAATATTGAATATAATAATATTGAATCAGAATCAAAGTTTTTCTGACCAAAAAGTATTATCCATACATGATTTTTTTTTGAAGAAGGAAAAAAAGCATCTCATGGCAGCTTGCTTCGCTCATTTGGCCTGAAATCGTTCCAGGCACTCTTTGACATATACATCTTTCAGGTTTTAGCTCTCACAATTCTGACCAACACTTTTACCAAGTCAAATTGCTAAACCATCGAGCCAGAGCACAGATATATACTTAGACACGAAATCAAGTGGAATACAATCAATGAATATACAATCTTTAACAATTTAAAAGCCCCTCAGTTGTCATGTGCCTGTTTCTCAACATGATCCCTGAATGCCTGAGTCGTTTTGTGATCTGAAAACACTTTCCTGCAAAACGGAGGATGGACATTTTTTTTTTGATGGTGCTTAAGGCCATTACTGCTTCATAAAGCTCGGTTTTCATGTGTCACACAGCAGAAAGTTCTCAGTTTGTCAATACTTTCACAATGTCTGTGCCCTCTGCTTAGAGATGTTTGACAACCGATCATTCCTGTGTTCCGAAGATATTAAGATTTTCAGAGGTGTGGCTTTCTATTCATCATTCAAAAATTACAGAGATTGTAATGGTAGGGGGCGGTGAAGGTGCTGGCACAAACTCCAACCCAGGTTAATCGCAGTAGCAGGACCAAAATCTGAATTGTGATAGATTAATCAGGCCAACTGTTGTTCTGATCAATCATACATCGAGGGGCCATCACATCAGAGCTCTGTGGAGAACGCATCGATGTGCTGACCATGCTCAGAAACACTCCACCATTGCACCTAAAAACGTGGAGTCTATGTTGCTGGGGTAGCATTTTCAGACATGAAGGGAGGATGACCCAAGTCTGAAATCAGCAATCTAATAACCTTAATCTTTGTTGTAGAGATCTCTTCTCAAACTCAGGGAAAACAAAAACGTGAAGCTTATGTGATAAAAATCCATAATAATGCCTGTTTAAATATCACTTGCATGCTCAGTAGTTTTATTTGAAATATTTGATAAACATTTGCAATTTCATCCGATGAGCTTCTCAGGGGTATTTCAAGTGTTACATTTCTGTCTCTGCACTGTCTGAGTCACTCGAGTAGTCTACACCAGAAATATCAGGCACCTCAGTACAAATGCATTTCATAAGCACTGACTGTAAATAGCCATCAGACATGTATACACTGTAAATAATAGAAAACTGTGCGGCTGTCCAGATTCATCTGTCCTTGTTAAATAATCGTGTTATTCAATTTTTGCCAAAATATCCGAAGAACATCACGTTGTACTTAAATGCAGTGCCTAAAACAACACGAAACTGAAGCAGGTTTAGGTCTTAAGGTCATTCATTGTGATGGAGGTCTTATTTTATTCAACCCATTTAACATTCACAAGGCAACAGGGAGCTCCAAAATGGAGAAAAATCTCAAAGGAATGCTAAATATGGAGAATTTGAACAGAAATGCATTGCTTTCTGTTCATAAGTAGCTCTAGCCTGAAAACAGAAGGACGCAAGCAGACATTTTACCTCCCTAGATATATAAACAGAACTCAACTCTGTTGATACCAACCATACAGCAACTGAGGTCACTGATAGATTTGAAAGGAACACAAAGCACTTTACAGCTCTAACAATTGACAACAGCCTCTAATTTAAACCAAGTTTCTTCGACAAATATGCTAACACATTCTCCAATAAAAGTTGTAATTTTTTATGTGTTAGTTTTTTAAACATAGTACAGGCTGGCCAATGCAAGGTGCAATGCTACTTCTCCTTGTAGAATTTCTCCCAAAACTTGAAATACATGACCAAAACAAAGAGCTAAAACATTGATATAGATGGACGGTGAAAACACACCATTTATAGTATAATCATCTTACTTAACACTTGTTTGCACCCTCAGGACCACACCTAAAATTTACTTGGCCAGGTTTGATGAACGACATAAAGACGAGGAAAAAAATTCTATACATTCAAAGTCTCGTGTAGGCTGAGGTGTCGTTTTTAGGTATCGTCTTAGAGGAACACGCGCTGCTTTCGAGTTGTGTTGCAGCAGTGTTTAAATGTGACTTTGCTCGTGGCTCCAGAGGCTGAAAGCTGTCTTGAAGGTCCTGTGACAGAGTTTGCACATGTATTGTCTCTTAAATGTCAACGTGGACAAAGATGGTGCGTGGTAGAAGAAGGTGTCCCCTTCCTGAGGGGCACCCGGGTTCTCTGCGCTGTTGCTTGGTGGCTCCTCTGCTTCAGGCCTCTTGGTGTTGTTTGCTGATGAGCTGCATGGCTCTGGGCAACTGGACTCCTCCGGCACAGGAGCGGTGGCTATTGACACAGTTTGGGCTGATTTGAGAGCCGGTGCCTGAAGAGGTGGCCCTTCGTTGTTTTGAGGGGTCACGGGTGGCGATGGAGATAGAGATGGAGGGTGTCTGTCGATCTCTTTGGCGGCAGCTTCGCTTGCAGTTGACATGTGAGACTGAAAATGGCTCCAAAGGCGGAAATTGGTCCTGAAGGCTTTGTTGCAGATGTGACAGATGAATGGTTTAATGTGGCACAACAGCTCCTGGTGTCGCTCCAGGTCTTTGCGAGAGCTGAAAAGATTGCCACATTTTTCACATGGCCACACACCGGGTTCCTCTGGCGCCATTTTGGCTCCGTCTGCGTTTTCCTGTTCGCTTACAGCTTCCTCAATAGGCTCCTCCTTCACTACCAGTTTGCCCATGCTCAGATCCTCAGGCACATAGGATGAAGAATCTTCAGAATCGTACATGGGTGGACCTGAGGAGTCACTGTAGCTTATATTGTCTCTCACGCTTCCAGTTGCCAGAGGTTCGTCACTGTAATGCGACTCGGCGGCCAAGTCCGATGAGTTTGTTTCGTTGTTCTCCTGCTGCCTTAGGTGAAGATGGTCTTTAACAGTCATCATATTATGGTTGTGGACCTCCACCTGGTGGCGCCATATGCTGAAGGCAGATTTGAAGGTCCTCATGCATTCCAGGCACGTCAGTTTCTTGTATTTACAATGGGCCTCGTGATCTTTCTTGACTGCTGAGTTGGAGAATTTGAGACCACAATATGGGCACACGGTTGCATGACGACAGCCCCTCTCGTGGTCGCCTTGTTCAAACAGTGACGAAAGCTTCATATTGCAGAGTCTGCAGGAGTAATCACCTGTGTCTGTATTCTTCTGTCGAGAGACGGTGTCCTCGTCATCATAAAGTTCACTGTCTTTTGCCATGTCCTCATCGGCTTTTTGAGTGGGATGTGTCCTCAGATGCTGTCTATACTGAGACTGAAACATAAATACTTTCCTACAATAAGGGCAGAGATAACGTCGCTTTTTGGTAAGTGTAGGAGACTGCAAACCCTGCTTATTTCTCTTGAGCTTCCAAAGTAAAGCTTTCTTTATTTCTCTGTCCCGAACAATATCTATGAGTTTCTTTTGAAATTTCTCATCGAGCACTGAGGACGAGGCGGACGAGGCTGGGTTCTGCACGATGCCGTGCTGGGTTTGGCAGTGTGTCCACACTTTGAAATTGGTATGGAATCGCTTGTGGCAGATCTCGCAAGCATAGGGCTTTTCGGGATTATGATACATGTTTACGTGGCGATGTAAACCAGCATTGGACCTGAAGACCTTCAAGCAGCTCCAGCATTTGAAAATGTTATTCTCCTGCGGCTCCACACAGTCACTGCTGGCAGTCTGAGGCACAGTTTCATCAAGCAGGAGTGTGTGCTCTTTGAATACTTTGCTCTTCTTGAATGGGTATCTTCTGTTATCTGACCTCTCCCTTCTTTTTCCCAATGGAATCAAAGCAGGCTTGGAAACTTGATCGTAATTTTCTTGAAAGTCTTTGAGACTAACTGGCAAAGCTTCCCCGACTGTGATTCGAATAATCTCCATCGGATCGGCAAGAGGACTGCTGGGCTCCTCTTTCACACACACCTCTCTCTGTTCCTGAGTGTTGCCTTCGTAACTGCTGTGGTACTTTAACCTGAGCTCTGGGGGAGATGATCGAACAGAACTTCCCTTGCAATCAGCCACAGTTTCATCACTGACAGCTGCTCTTGATGCTATTTTGACTACAGATTGCTCACGGTTTTGCAATTCTTTGAGCTCTAATGTGGGTGAGAAGACTGGAACGGGGCTGTCCATTGACAACGATCTTCGGAGGAGGCTTTTAATGAGGGGCCCACTTCTGTCGATGGTGTGGGGTGGTTCACTTGGCTGACCCTGGAAAGGAGCTTTGGTGTCAGAGGACTGTTCTGGCTCACCGTTCTCCTCTTGAGCGACATTGTCAGGGCTTTGCTGCATTCTAATAGTCTCAGCGTCACTGAAAGACACTGATGAGGTTAACTGTGGCCTAATGAATGGGATGTGTGATGAATTCCCTTTTAATATCGAGGAATATTGAAGTGTCTGCTTCCTCTCGAAACTATCACCCACTTCAGCAGATTTTCTGGTATTCGATTCATAGTTTCTGACTGACTCATATGAGTTGTGTCCCAAGACAAACTCAGGTTTTTCTCTGGGAGGAGCCGAGCTCGAAGATTTTGTCTGAAAATTTGAGCGACCTGTGTCATTTCGAACACGACATACAATTACGCTTCTCGTCTGGCCATCTTCCTCGTCCCCCTCGGAGAAGGACAGCCTTTTTCGAGACACACAGTAGGATGCATGAGGCTTTGTTGAGACAATGTTGGTGAGGAAAGGTATTCCTAGGCTGTAGCCAAGTTCTTGGATGGCAGCCAGGCTGCCCTTATCCACAAAGAGCGAGGAGGAGTAAATGTAATTCAGAACTATCTCAAAAGCATCTGGCTCGCAGAAGTCCAGGTTAACAATCTTCAGTGACTCCGCATCTACACGTGTGAACAGGGATTGGAAATATTCACTGCTGGCGGCCAGAATACTCCTGTGGGCTGGATACTTCTGATCTGCTACAACCAGTATAATGTCACACATCTGACCCCGCAGACGCTGTTCATTGAGGACCCCCAACACTGACAGCGCGTGGGAGGGGTTGCTGTAATGCACGAGGCTCTCCATGGCTGCAAGACAAGAGGGTTTCATTTTAGCATGGGAGCGGAAGAACATAGGCATCATTAATCATTACATCAATGATTTATCATCGGTGCTGGAGTATAAAGGCATGAAAAAATAGACGTTTGATCAAAACACAGCATGCACACCAGGTCAAACGACGGGGGATCCTTTGTGTGGGATGTGCAACATGGGTTGGGGGCTACTAAGAATATTAAGAGTAAGGGTAATATTGACAGCAGCTCAACTAATCTGGGCCTCAAATTTGATTTTTCAATGTCTTACTTGTAGGGATGTCCGATATTGGCTTTTTTGCCGATATCCGATATGCCGATATTGTCCAACTCTAAATTCACCGATACCGATAACAGCTGATACCGATATGTGCGCCGGTAAACGCTTCAGGAGCGTGTAGGCCAGGGGTCACCAAAGTGGTGCCCGCGGGCACCAGGTAGCCCTGAAGGACCTATGGAGTAGCCCTCATTGCCTAGTCTAAGACTAGCAACAATCTTTAAGGAATCTTCATTGAGAGTTTATTTTTGAATGATTGTCTCTGAG
>OMPJ01024296.1:33521-51173 GCA_900312935.1 Carapus acus
AATAGTGCACATGAGAAAAGTATTAGAGGTGTTTTGTAGGGATGTCCGATATTGGCTTTTTTGCCGATATCCGATATGCCGATATTGTCCAACTCTAAATTCACCGATACCGATAACAGCTGATACCGATATGTGCGCCGGTAAACGCTTCAGGAGCACGTAGGCACTATTTCGGTGTAACGCAAGCATTATTTTATTTTTATCTTTTTTTATTTTATCGGTTTTGAAGCAAACAAATCCGATACCGATATTAAATTTTTATGCTAATATCGGGCCGATAATATCGGCCCACCGAGGCCTATTAGCATCTCTAGTAATAACATAAGAAAAACAGGTAACACAGGACTAGTGTTTGAATTAACCTAAAATTAAGCTTTATTCAATGTACAGCGAACATGAAATAAGTAAGGTAGAATCATAGAAACAACCAAACTTATATAATACTGCTCTGCTTTAATTAACAATGCGTGCAAGTGAAGTGATTGGTCCAAGGCGGTGCTTTTGAGCCCAACTAACAACCATATTTCAGCAAACTTGTCATGGAGGACAAGGTACCATGGTGGCACAGGAAGGTCAGAGGTGAGACAATTTTGTGAGGAGGAAAACTCAGATTTAAGAATAATCCCTGCTTTGTAGAGACAGAAAATAGGTCCTTGCTTCAGTTTTGCCTCCTCCAAATCTGCCACAGACTTAATGCAAGAGTCAAACATTTACACTTTTTAACATTACTTTTACCAAACTACAGAGAGAGCGAGGCATGAGAGGACCCACCCCTGGCCAGTGCCAGTTGCCTCCCTAGCAACTCTAAATGACCTCACCAATGATGTCATAGACATCTGCGACACTGTCTATCATGCTTAAGCACTAAGCAATACCCAGCAATAATGCAAAGCTCCACTGACTGGCAACAGAGAACACATTTACACCAAGGTGAGGTAAAATGAACCCAATTTAAAACACAACTACTTATAGTAGTGCACATGTATATGAATTACAATGTGTGCTTCTCCACTAAAAGCTTCTATGTATCATTTTGCATAATTTTAATTTGCAGCAGTTACAGTAACTGCACATCATGAGTTGTCCATGACATGATGACATATTTGACAAAGTCCTTCACTTAATAGACATCATGGACATAAAAATCACGAGCAAATCAATAATTCAATGGTGTGATTGCTAATGAAACTATCCGCATGATAACTTCAAAAATTACTTTTATGCAGTGTTTCACTTAAATCACACTGGTGGTGAGGAACACGACAGTTAATGACACTACGCATGCAGCCACCTCAGCAGCGCAGTAGTGACATCATTCATGATGTCAATAAATGACATCATTCAAAAATGCATTTGCTCCAGCTATATATTTAAATGACAAACAGAAGTATTGGCCTTCAAACAGGGGCTCTGTAAGTAAGCTGCAATAATTTAACAGTAAGTTTATTTGGTTTTGGTTGCTAATCATTTTATTGACATCATTTTACATACAGTACATGAACACAAGAGATCTGAATCTTGAGATCTTAGCTGTAGGTTCATCTATTTCTTTTCTGTAGTGTGCCTGCCCCTTTACTTTTATGGGAGACGGCCCTAACGTCCTCACCGGTTGTATATTGCATTGTTTTTGCTTTTTGAAATTTTGTATGTTTGTGATCCAATGTATTTCTATCTTCTGTATTTAGTACGTACTGTATAGGAGCTGTACCGGTAATATATGTATCTGTTTTGAGTATTTCATGCTGACGATGTCTCACCGTTTGTTGCACTGTCGTATGTCTATTTTCCCTGACGGCAACTATGTGGGAGGCATGTGCGTCCTCTCTCCCTAATGCATCGTTGCTAATGAATGAGAAAGTCTAAAATCAACTTGAGTGATGAGTGGGCACTTAGATCGAATGCGTCAATATTACATCGTGTTTACATATCGGCTATATGAAAAATACTTTTTTCAGCTGGACCAAGTCACGATTGTTTATGGCGAGTACAGGAAGTTTGAGTTCAACATTTCACAATAAACAGCTGAAAAAAAAAAAAAAAAGAGTTTGGGGCAGGTGGGGGGTCGCAGCTTAACTAACGCGTGGATTTAAACATCCCAGATCTTTGAGAAGTTGCACGGCTGTGCTTGATTGCATTGGTACTTATTATTTTACGAGGTCAATACTGACCGACCGCACGCGTTGACAAACTGCTGCAATCTTTCACTGTCAACACGAAAATAATAGCAATACCTGTAGAGTCTTTTCAAATTCCTGGTGTACAACAGCAACAACGACCTTGTACTGCGAAAAAAATGCAATTATGCCTTCTCAAACCACTGAACTATAGAGTGTTTACGTTTACTCTGACAGTAATTGTCGGAAGATAAGGTGCTACCGGCGGCTAACTTCACGTAGCTCTTGACGACTGAACATGGAACCTTCATTCATCTTTTTAAAAAAAGCTGCAGTGTTTCTCCGCTTACTTATTTTTTCCTAACTGTTCGTCTGAGCTAAAAGAGGAACACTGGTTTGTTTGCAACGCTATGGCAGCCTTGAGTGGAGGAAGTCTTCACGTTTTAAGACCATGGTTGAAGACGTGGCTCGATTTTCTGACGCCTCGTAACTTCGCGGCGTAAACGTTTAAGCAATGAAAACAACGCTGGGTGTCCCGTTTTGTTGAGGTTGTGGCGGTTCAAGCTACAGGCGGCATACGGTTGGGGCGGCCATTGGAATCGGAGAGGGAGGGCAAAACTTGTCGCCGAGGCGCGTTTCAGTGACTCAACCGCGGGAATGAGAGCACACTGTGCGGGCACAGCCTGCCGCTGGCGTGTGCGTCTCAGTGTGTGTGCGCCCTGAATCAAGCCCCTTCCTCGCCGGTGCTCAAAGCTGCTCTTTCGGTTAGGAAATGAGCCAATCAGGCCTGACACGGCCGCGTTTGAACAGTCTGCGCTGGCCGCAGTTGTACAGCAACACTACCCCCTTCGAGTTACGTCAGGGAGGAAAAAAGGAAAAAGAGACTCCATAACTACATTCTCACAACTCCTTTATTAATTCATTATAACGG
This sequence comes from Carapus acus, assembly GCA_900312935.1. Taxonomy (NCBI): domain Eukaryota; kingdom Metazoa; phylum Chordata; class Actinopteri; order Ophidiiformes; family Carapidae; genus Carapus; species Carapus acus. The sequence goes on from OMPJ01024296.1 coordinate 36,567, forward strand.
CGGTAAGTTCACGAGTCCGTCCACACTTACCCTGGCCGAGGGGGAGCGGCCTCTAATCCGCAGGGCCACCACTTTGGTTCACTGTTGTGTGGAACTCAACGCGCTGGTCGTGATTCCATCCATCTTGAATTTGACGTCATCCCACACCAGAGATGAGGTCATCGCAAAGACCGCTCGTCACGTGCACTACTCTCTGATAGGCTGGTTGCGGACTACAGGGCGGGGCAACAGGAAGACACCGAGGCTGATTTAAAGAGACAGGACGTGTTTTTCATCTCTGCCATGTTTGTGTTCTTGTTCATGACAGTGACCGCAGATAGCTGTAGAATTCTGGTGTTGTAATTGTATGTAAATGTTGAGTTGTAATTTGCTTCTTTTGAAAAATATCATATAGTGCATTAAATTACCTTTCACGACACCTAATTGACATCGAGAAATGTGTAATGAAAAAAAGTTTAATGAAATGCTTGGTGTATGTTTTTTCTTATTTTGGACAACATGCATAATAGTGTTCGGTTAGGTCTCTTTCGTTAACCAGACCTAATCTGAAACGAGTTATTCCTCCATAGGCTAGTCATATTAACAAATGTCCCACATACAGTATATGCACTGCTATACAATATTCTGCTCTAATACAAGCTCAGTCAGTGGGAAAATAAGTGAATTATATCAACATAAAGAAGATTGTGGGAAAATAATTATATTAACAGAAAAAGACTGACAAATTGGAAGTTGGAGTGAGATCATTGTTTTTGATTACCATGTCCGATCTCATATTTGATGGCACAGAGACTGTTATTATTAAAGGTGATCATTAAATTGCCTCAAGGCTCTTGTGATATGTCCTAAACAAGCGAAAATGTTAGAATGCAAAATTAGCTACAAGCATGATATTGAGATGTTGACATGCTACAAGTGGCTCAAGACTCAACTGGGGCATTGAAAGGATTCATCTTGGAAATTGCCATGAGATAACCTCAGTTATGACAATTTGTCACTGGTATACATAAACACACAAATGATAGACTGCAACTGATATAGCTGGCGTTGCCAGTTGGCGAGGAACAGTGACAGATTAAAAATCATTTTGATAGGTGCCTTCCAAAGCTTTGTCAGTGTCTGTGCTGTGTCCTGCAATAGTCTGATGGGGTGTAGTACCTGAAGATCAAAAATGCATAAATAGGTCCAGCTCCCCTCATGTTTGCTTGTATGGTGCTGTTCCCCACACAAGTCATAATGAAATGTATCCAGTCGGCCCTTGCACACCACTCGACTGAATCATACGCTCTGGAGACTCAGCAGGGACTCCTCATTAACACATATTGTCAGAAGCAAGTTTAATCAGCCATATTTTCACAGGTCATTAAATCATTACTGAAATGACAAGCGCCTGGCAATAACCAATATCCAAAAAAGCTCAAAGTTTTGTGAGAATTATTGAGGCTTGCTCTAACGCTGAATGGCCAAAAGAGTTCTGAGTATGCCGCATATAAATAGCAAAGGCAGCGAGCTGCTCTGGCATATTATGGATCTGCGGACATGTTGAGAAATTTGCAGCGATATTCACACTCCTCCTTGCTTGACATTAATGGCTGCCACAGGCTGTTATTGCCAGCAGCACAGCCACTACTGCCATGGTTACTTGTGTGGAGACCAAATCATTAGGGACTCCTGACTCCTCCTATCCTTCATTTTTCCTGCTGGCATCATAAACATGTTTGTTGCGCCTGAGAGAAATGAAGGATGGGGAGCAAATACTGACAAATACTGAATTTAGATCCAACTAAATTGTGTTATTTGGTTGAAAGAGAGGGATTCTCTTTAGAGGGCATTAAATCTGAAATCCTGGTACACTTCACACACACCAAAACCATTTATGGATGGAAGGACTGACAAGTGCCTGTTCATCTCATTATGGCAAATTTAGACATTTCTCACTCCAGATGTCGACTACTTCTCTAGATTTAATGTTAAAGTGTTGTGACGCTGTGATCAATTAGGGACCGGTGGTGTCATGGAGGAGGAGAGTGGAACTCTCGGGGGAACTAATAGTTAGAAACACTGCGAACAGTCAGCAGCAATGCTTACATGAGAAATGTGAGCGTGAAACGTGGATGTCAAATACATGGCTTTAATTCTGTGATTTGTGAAAAATGCGTCAGATGCCCTCCATCTGGTTCCTCGGGGCCCTGCTGGCTCTCTTCGTTGGACAACAAACCATGCCCGAAGGTACGTTTCTGGATAGAGGATGACACCATAACCACCAAACAGAATGTGGTGTGAATCAGTGTGTTATCCCGCTTATATGCTGCTCTCAGAGGTTTTTGAAATGCAACATAAGATTTGACCTGCTGCTATTGTGACCTTGGACTCATATTAAATTGATACAATGTGAATTGATGCATTTGATACAGTTTCAATTGACACATTTTACTTCAGCCTCCAGCCTGTCCGCTTCTGGTTATCATCTATGTGTTGGCAATGAGTCGAGGCAAGTGAGTTACCTGGTGACGCATCGGGTCCCATATACCGTGACAAGGCCTTGCGGTACCTGGCTGCTATTGAAGACGTGTAACTTCACACTGTACAAAATGACCCATCAGCCCAAATACAAATCCATCACTGAGCTGGTGACCAGGTGCTGTGACGGTTTCGTGCAAGTTGGTCAATACTGTGCCCTGCGTGAGTCCGCCTCATTACTATTTCTGTCAGTTCTAAGATTCAATGTGATGTATTAGGAGCAAAGCAAATCTGTCGGTGCAGTGGGGACAAGCACGCCAGTGTTAATCCAACTGTTGTTTTTGATGAAAAAGCTGTTAACAGGAGCTTGGAATTCACGGCGAAACCCGGATCATGTCCAGGCGATGATGTAGCGTCTGCCGGTAGCGAGCAGTGTGAGTGGGATATCGACTGTCCGGGATGGAAAAAATGCTGCCAGAGATCAGGGACCTTTGTCTGCACTGATCCTGCAAGTTAGTAGAAATTCCGACAGTGAAGGTACTAGTTGTCTGTCGTAGTCTCTCACAGATAAGTCATGATGTTGTATCTATTTAGGTTTTTCTGATTATTCGGAGAATGGAGGATATAGATTCAATGTAACAGTGACCGTGAAGACAGAATTCGCGCAGCTACTGTCAAAAGAGCGAGGCCTTCTGAACCACACAAGATTGCTGCAAGCTATGGTAATACAAAACAGTATCTGAAAATTATTTCTCTACTCAGACGTTAAGAAAGAATAACAGTAAATTGAATATACAAAAAAACACCATAAAAGAGAAAAACATACCAACATGATTATGTGGCTTTAAGAACTATTACATAATAATGAAGAGAATCAATACTGAGTCTATGATGATACGATTGCAATTGAGCTCTGAAAACTGATGCCACTTCAAATAATACGAAGTTGTTGTTAAAAAAAAGTACAACAATTCATATAGAATAAGTGAAAATGCTGGGTTTACGCCAATAGACAAAAGTGACACAAAATCTCATACTGATACCAATCTCGGCAAAAAACAGCTTAAATACAAGTACCTATCACTGGTACCAAAAATAAAAACAAATGCTAAATAACACAATAACGTAAAAGTAATAAGTCTGAATCTTCATCTAAGTTAACCAGAGCTGTAGATTTAAGATTCTATATAAGTATTTGTGGGATAACTCTGAATCCTCATCTAGGTTAAACCAGATAAGTAGATTTAAGAGTCTATACATATTTGTGGAACTAATTCTGATATTGTCAACAATCTTATGCTTAACGTGATCATCGCAGAGCAGCGATAACTCCCAAATTACACTCCCGATAAATTGCAATAAATGTGAAAGCTGCGATCACCACTGCCAAAATGACAATACTGCTCAGCAGTTCTATCACCTACACGATCGCGGAGAGTAAGGACAGGAACACGTTTCTCTGGATTTCACACGGATGGACTGATGTGTACCTTGTCCCGAACAGGTGACCGGAGCTCTGAACTCCAGCGTCACGGTGTTCTACCTCGGCACCCGACCCGTGCATCCCCACAGGTCTGCCACCTCCCTGCTCATAGACAGCACAACAACACATAACACGCTGCGGCTGCGTGATGCCACATCCGAACTTCACAGCCTCCTGAAAGACGTGACCGAGGTGACAACGGTCACCGTGGAAGGTGGGTAAACATATGCAGCAGCATAGAGATTGCCTTCTTTTTTTTTGCTCCAGCTCTGGTGGATGATTCATGTAGCACAGAACATAGTGTTCAGGAAAAAGTGACTCAGTCACACCACAGTTTCCTTCTCCCACTGCTTCTATTTGAGTGACATTTATCTGTGGGATGTTTCCTGCAACAGCGGAAAGTAACAGGGGGGGCACGCGCGCAGACAGGCGCGAGCCAGTGCGCGCGCAGTCATGCGCACAAACACTCGCGCGCATGCGCACACTCGTGAGCACAGTCTCACCTCCCAGATTTAATCCTGAATCATACTTTCTCACACGTTAACACACACAAACATCAAGAGGCAAAATGTTCTCAATAACAAATTTGTGACTGGCTTTACCTTATGTCGCCCCTGCTTATGGCACATTGCTTCTGACATTTTCATCTTGTTTTCATAAACTGAGAGTCCATCGTTTGGAAATGTTTACCAGAATTAATCACAAAAATGTTATTACTCTAGGCTTTGCATATTAAGAAACGTCCATCACCTATGCAGTAAACAATATTTTGCACCAATACAGGCTCAGTCAATGGGGGGGAAAAATGAATTATATACACAGAAAAAGGTTGACAAATAGGAAAGTGGCATGAGATCATTGTTTTCAATTACCATTATTATAGTTTTTATTACCCAATCGGATAATTGAAGCCTGGTGATCATTACAACGCTTTAAGATTCTTTTGATATGTCCTAAACACACGAAAATGTTTCATTGTAAAATAAACTAAAAGCAAGACACAGAGATGTCGACATACTACAAGTGGCTCCAGACTCATCAGGAGCATTGAAAGCATTCATCTTGGAACTCGCCTTTAGATAACTCTGTTATGATTTGGCACCATACAAATACAACTTACTTGAATTGAAATTGAATTGAATTGGAATTACCTGTTTTATTTTTTGGGTCATTACTTCACTATTTTTGACTCCCCCTGCAATTGATAAGTCTCTGAAGCTCACCAACAAAGTTGATAATAACGCATGTCTTGACCTATCGATGTTTCTTTGTGTGCATCTCAGACATTGATGAGTGTGCCCACCCTGTTCTGCGCAAATGTTCCTCACAAGCGGAGTGTACCAACAAAGAGGGCTCCTATGTGTGTGAATGTCGCGATGGTTATAGTGATGTTAAGCCAGGCTACCAAGGCGCTCATTGTCAAGGTAGGTGAGACTATGTCTGCATACTAATAATCACATTGAAATAGATGTTTTTGCATCATTCATAATTAGGGATGTCCGATATTGGCTTTTTTGCCGATATCCGATATGCCAATACCGTCCAACTCTCAATTTACCGATACCGATAACAACCGATACCGATATGTGCGTAGGTAAACGCTTCAGGAGCGCATAGGCACTATTTCAGTGTAACGCAAGCATTATTGTATTTTTATCGGTTTTTATTCTATCGGTTTTAAAGCAAAAAAATCCGATGCCGATATTACATTTTTATGCCAATATCGGGCCTCTATCATCTCTATTCATAATAGTGCCATAGAACATCTTGAAAGTGACAAACAGATGTCGTTGATTCAGGTAGCGCCAGGATTTGTTCTGCATCAAACTGAATATGATGATCAGCTCATGCATTTAACTATATAACAGTATGTTTAACAATAGTTTGTAATCATCCTTGTACAAAACATAGAAATAAAATTAAAAACAGAAAGCGGGAACAGAACCAGCTGAGTGAATCAGAGGAGCCCATCGAAAGCATTTTGATGCCATTATGGCCTGACACAGACCAAATATCCTCCTCAAAATGTGAAAAAATAGATTTTCGCCCCCTATTTTATCCCATCAAGTGATAATTTTACTTCTGTCCTCTGCTCTCTCCTCTGAGTTGATGGGTCCACAACCACTGAGGGTCCACCAATGAGTCTTAGCACAACATCTCCCACCATGAACACAACCTACTTCCAAGCTTCCAGCACTGCATATGCCCCACCCGGCAACACCACCACTGGCCTCTTCAACTCCTCTGAGATCACCACGAACACTAATCTGAGTAATGCCAGCTACGTCCCCCCTAATTCATCAAATCCTACACAGTGGATGTGGAGTGCTGAACCCAATGCAACTGTTTTGCCTTTGGTGACTCCTGCCTGCAGCAAGCAAGGTTGTAATGTAAACTTGTGAATGAGGACACTTAGTCTTCCACATTATCAGTATTTTGGTGGTACTAGTTGTTCCGCCTCATTAAGTTGGAGGGTCTCTCCTCAATGATCTCTTTGGTTCACATCTAGTCTAATGGGTAGGTTAGGAGACCACCTCATTAATACTAGATTACTGCCAAGCACAGCCTCACGACATGTGTTTTTTTGGCGAACACAACAAACCAAACATTTCCAATCTCCACCAAACAAGCTATTGCTTTGCTTACAAACATGGTACAGAAATCATTTCATTTCAAACTTCATCGCATAGTTGATCATTCTACCATTTCATGGGGTCCTATGAACAATAGATACTGTACATCTTTGAGGGCACCAAAGAAGAAACAGAAAATGGCAAATATTCAGCTACTACATGGACCTCCTGCCATGAATAAAGCAGAACAATCAGTAACTGGATAATAAACATTTTATTTACATCCCTCTCTATACAGCTCCTCCCAGGATCACCAGCTTTCAAGCAACCAATGTCACTGGAACCTCCTTCTGTGTGTGTTTATCTGGCCAAACTGGCCAATCTGAGGCCAGCCAGAGCTACTTTGTCGCAGTGAGGCAGGGGTCAGAGGTCATTAGGCACATGAGCACCAATCAGAGCATGTGGATGGTGACGGGGTTGCAGCCAGGGGTCCTTTACAGTGTCAGCGTCACCCCCTCTGCCTGCGGGATCCAGGGGACTGTCCTCACTATGAATGTTAAAACTGGTAAGACCTCAATTGTTCTTGCATTAGATAGTATTAAGTATTGAGTATTTCCAGGGATACTCAATAAAAAGAGGATCCATGAATTCATTGCCACAATTAAGAACGCAGTGACTCACAACTTGTAGTCAAACAATCAAAGTATTTCACCCTCCCACATGGTTTCAATTGATCTCAAAGGTAACTTAAGAGCAGCCTCTGGATTCTTATATGAAATTTCATATGAAGTTCATACTGAATTTCAAACATTTAATTTGTCTTGAACACATTTTTCACTGTTATCATTTCCTGTGTCAACAGCTTATTTCATTATTTGTTTAGAAGTAAGTGATGCCATGCTGTTACTCCTGATCATCTATGAAGATTTTAAACAAATAAGAATACAGTGTTGCAGTTATGACTGAATATTAAAAGACTTATTTTAGTCATACAATTTAAAACTGTTCCATCAGCCAAACAAGAAATTAAAGGATAGTCTGTCAGATATAATCATATGTTTGCCATATGCAACTTTACCAGACAACATTGAAATTTAGTTTTTTGGTTACTCGATCTATATGCAGTTAGAATCGTAATACCCTCAAATTTACATATTAAGCCAAGGAAACCTGAATCTGTGAATTCATCTGAATTGATAGATTAATCCACAGAGATTGGTAGATAAATCCAGATATTGAAATGTTAAGACCATGTCAGAATGAATGTAGTATAGATGTTGTATGAAAGTATCTGTAAGTACCATACGTATGCGCAAGTATGGATGATGTGCATTATATTGTGCATCCCTCCCTCAGTTGCTCAGGCTCTCGATGCCACAACAAGAATAACCAACCTCCAGTTCAGTGATGACCTACTGAACACCAGCAGTCCCGCCTACATGAACCTCACTCACAGCATTAAACAAGAGGTTGGTGAAAGGAACATGTAGCGGAAATTCATATTTCCAGTAATTGCTTTGCGTCATATATCTGAGAATCCATGCACAGATTAGATGACTAATCATCCGAGCCATCCAATCACCAGCGTGTAGTGAGATTTGTCATTTTCTCCCACAGATCTTGCAGTCTCTCTCCTCAGAGATGAGAGCCATGGTGGATTCAGGCAAAGTGAGAATAGAGATCACAAGTCTTTCTGCGGGCAGTGTAGTCATCAATTTCACCATCTTCTTCGCTCCCACCGAAAGTCAAGATATTCGCAATGTGTCCTCTGTCCTCCTGTCCTCCTTGATGAACAGCTCCGTGTACACTGTGGATGAGGAGTCTACAAGAATTTCAGGTATGCCCTGAATTTGTGATCGGGTTATGTATTAAGGCATTTTTCCTGCAAACTAAGATACAAGCTTGAAATACAAATTGGTAATTGGTTATTCATTTCCAGGTTATGTGAAAGTAGTTCTCATGCAGTTGTATGCCTGATTCTTGTTACAATATCTGATGTCTTGTGGCAGAGGAACAGCAGCTTCTTAATAATCTAGATTTGCAACTAATTTGAAAGGGAATTCAGATATCAGAATATCTATCCGAGAGTGAGATTAAAGGGTCATTTCAATGTAGACAACTCTGTCCCATTTAATCTGTACCAACCTCTCTGAGTATTCTCTTTACTCCAGCACTGCTCATTAGTAGCTCCAACTCAGGCATCAACGCCATTCAAAAGCGACTTATTTTGCTTTGCCCTGTATACAGATGTTGATGAATGCAGTTCAGGACAAAATGACTGTTCACAGTGGGCAACATGTGTGAACTCCTGGGGCTCTTACAACTGTTTGTGTCAGGAAGGACTAATTGACACCAACCCAGACAGACCTGGACGAAATTGTCGTGGTAGGACACCTCTATTTAAGACTTTACAGGCCAGAATACAAACAGCACAAGTTCACAAATGTCTTTTCTTCCTTTTGCAGAAATCATTACAACACCACCACCTATCACCACGACCACTGCCCCTACTTCCTCTACTACCACCACCACCCTGACAACCACCACCACCATCCCAACGACTACTAGCACCTCCATCGCCATTGCAGCAACCACAACCAGCACCATAACTGTCCCGACAACTAGTACTAGTACTACACCCCCTACCACCACCAATGTCTCCACAACTACCACATCTACGACCACCATGGCTGTCCCAGTCACTACTACCACAACACCTACAGCCACTACGGCTGTCCCAACAAATACTGCTGCCATCTCGACCAGCACTAAGATTCAAACAACCGCAACGCCTACAACCACCATGACTATGAGCACCACCCCTACAACCACCACAACTCCATCAACAACTGCCTCTTCTACCAACCCAACCACCATGAATGTCCCAAAAACTACTTCTGCCTCGACAACCGTCACGACAATCGCAGCTGATACTACTTCCAGTACCACCCCCGCAACCAACACTACTTCCGGTACTGCTAATACCAACTCAACAGCCATTGCTACCATTCTCACAAACACCACTCATGCCTCACCAACTGCTCCTATTCCCACAGCGGCAAGGGCCATTATTGTCCCAAGGACAGCTGCAACTACTCCTGCACCCACATCGGCGTCGCCTGCATCATCAACCATCCCTGTTAATACCAACTCAACGGCCAACTCTACCATTCTCACAAACACTACTCAAGCCTTACCAACTGCTACTACCACCACAGGGGTACACGCCATTATAGTCCCAAGAACAGCTGCAACCACTCCTGCCACCACATCGGCGTCCCCTGCATCATCAACCGTCCCAGTTTCCACCGACATGAGATCTGTCTCAACCACCGCTTCCACAACTACCACCATTCCTACCATACCAGAATCCATATCTGTTGATTGTAGGGTCTCTGCAATAACAGTCTCAATCGCTAAGGACTTCCTAGCAACAAACCATATTTCAGAATCTGCCCTATACCTGGGCTTGGAGGAATGTGGCGTCAATGGGGGTAATGCCACTCATGTGCAGCTTACAGTTGCATGGAATGAATGCAACACCACTCTCGTCAATGCAAGTATTTTCATTAATACATGCTGTATACATCTTCATACCCGTATATTATGGCAATGCATGCCAGTTGTGATCTAAAAGAACCCCTAATCTCTTCTATTTTAGAATTCAACGTTCTACACAGCCCATGTGGAGCTGTCTAATACCATGGATTCGTCAGTGTTACCCAATGGCACCACAGAATTACCCAGATTACACCTGCAGCTACCCATTGTGTGTACTTACCAGAGGAACATGGTCGTTTCTGCTGACTTTGAATCAATGGGGTATGTGCATCGTTTGGTCTTTTTTGTTATCATATTTGACAGCATTTGCTCTGTCTCGTGAAGTTTGTATAGTTTTCTATGGAGCACAAATATAGACTGAAATGATTTAACTTAACAAATTTGAGTGAAGTCTCTGTTAAGATATAACATAAACCACAATAACTCTCCAAATTCAGGAGTCTTAATTGTCATTACAACAATTCACATTGTGTGACAAAAATACGATGGGTGCTGAGTTCCGGCGCAAGTACAATACAAGGGGTATAAAGGGTATAAAAAGGACTACAATTGGTCCTTGAGGTAGTTTTGTAGTAAACTTTCTTTAGAAATTAAATGTTAGAAAGGAAAAGTTAATCAAAAGAATAATATTCACCAGTAATGCAGCGTTTCAGGCCTAAAACAAATTTAAAAATCCTAAACATGCTGCAGATTGTCACAAATCCACAAGTATGTCTTTTTTTCCCTCAGATACGAGACGATCACAGACACGATCATGGGTTCCGGATCGTTCCAAATGGCGATGCAGCTGATGAATGATACCGTGCCGCTGCCAAAAAACTACACCTTTTCCCCCGACGATGACGTTCTGGTGGAAGTCAGCCTCAGAACCCCAGCGGAGCAGCTGAAAGTAGTCATCAACAAGTGCTGGGCCACGCAAAGCATCGACCCCAAGGGAGGCAACGGCTTTGTCTTCCTGCAGAACAGGTCTGCTTCTTCTCACAACCTCCCTGTGTACCTCCCCTCCTCCCTCCTGTTGTCTCATTTCTCTTGCTGCCTATATCACACCATCATTTCAACTCTGCAAGTTCTCTTCAACTCATTCTTTTATTTATGACATAAACTAACCTCTGATTAATCATTAGTACAGTCAAAATTGCTCTAAGTTCATGTTATCATGACTTGTTTGTATGTTGCTTTTCAATGGCGTATAGTTGCTCCCGAGGCAAGTACACCACGGTGCTCGAGAACGGAAATTCCAGCGTTTCTCGTATATCTGTGCGAATATTCTCAATCATCAACCAGGATGTAGTCTACCTGCACTGCCATGTCCAGATCTGTGTAGAGATTGGATCCTCAACCTGTGTGCCTGTAGGTATCCATGGAAATGTAAATATGTAAACAGCTACTTTTTCATAACAGCAAAATTTACAGTGTGTATTCAACAATGTACAATGGCACAAATGCACTTAAAAGTAAAAACAGGCGATGATTTTTCTTCAGGACTGCACTGGAAAAAGGTCTCAGATGGGAAAAATGCTTGCATATAAAAGGATCATGACTGGCCCAATCCAAAAGGGTGGTAAGTTTTCCAGTTCAAGTATTCGAAGATTTAAAATCCTCTCAAGCTCTTAGGAGGTAGTTATACATACAATGCAGGTCTATTTACACACTCACACATAATATGAAAATCATATGAAAACTAATTGGACTGGGCTCGTTTTTAACTTCACATGCAGTTAGTAGTGCTTTACCAAACTTGACGTATCATAATCTGATTTAATGTGATCTTCATTTAATGTGTTATTCTGACAGATGATGATGATACAGGTTCCCTGCAGGACACGCTCGACACTATACATGTGGTGGGCTTCAGCTGTCTGGGAGTTGGCCTGACACTCATCCTCCTTTTTGTGTTCCTCACTGTTTTCTACTGTCACCGTAACCGCATTGGACACTACAACTTCAACAACAAACCCAAGGATGAGAAGTTCATCTACTTTACCTCTATGTAGCCACGCAAAAGCTTCTGCAATCGTAGAGAAGTTGCAATTAAATGTGACACTCAGTTACTCTGCATCTAACACCGGGGGTCCTCTGGCCCTCTTTTTTAGCAGTGGTTGACGCACAACACGTTTTTGTTATTTATTCAAAAACAGATAATGCCTCAATAATTGTCATTGTGCCTGTGTATTTTTTGATTTTTATGAAATTTTCTAAGAATGAATATACATACACACGCACCCAAGCAGGTACACGCGCACACATATAAATATATTAGTTGATGTCAGATACTTACATATATTTTTTCTTTCTTTTTTTTTAATGAAAGATATATCAGTGTAAGATTCAGTGTTTTGCTGGATATTTTTGCTCTACAGAATATATAAACTGTATAAATTTGGACACATATTGTACACTTGAGTTTATGTGACACATGCGTTCAGATGAAAAATTATCATTTTTAGATCAGATGCCCATGTAGGGGAAATAATAAATGTTTGATAAATTCTGTTCATTGTTTTCAAAATCTCCCTACACCGTCATTTACAACAAATGTAATTCATACTTTAATGTAATTATCATTGAAATTAATTCATAGTCCAAGTTGCAATGCCAACTTCCAATTCAGATTTTATTATTTACCTGGATAGTGTTTTGGCGGTTATTTCTCTTTTTTTGTTTTTTGTTTGATTCAAGTGTACAAATAATTCGTTAATCTGCAGTAGATGTCAATAAAATTTAGAACAACGTTTTCGTGTCTTACATTCATACGGACAGATGAGGGCGCTATTGATTGTGTTTATCAGTACAGTCGACGACATGGCCTCCCACGTAAACGTCCATAAACACCATTTTTACTTTGTGGACATCGCAAACAAACGCAGCAGCTAATCGAGAGAGAGAAAACTTGGTCGAACTTAAACTGCAATGTTTTCCCTTAGAAGGCCCTCTAGGAAGAAACCATGCTGCCCGCACGTTTCCCACAATCCACTCTGTTGGCAGCAAGGTCATGTGTGCAGCTCGTGAGCGTGCATGCAAAGTAAGCAGGAGAGGGTTTGAGTGGGAGCCCCTGGAGATGTGAGGCAGAGGAACACACACCAGCACCACTGCCTCTCCTCCTCCCGCTTAACCCTTTCAGCTCGGCAGCACCAGACCTGGCAACCCGTCACTATGACAACAGCTCAGTGCCAGGAAAGAGGGATGGAGGCGGAGGCGGAGGGAGAGCAACACCAATCAAGTGGAGTATTCTAACCAGCACTAGTTAAGTGTTTCAGAGCACGCTCTGGTACTTTTTAGCGTTGAAAGTATTTCTGAATTAGATGGCGCTTTTCTACATGCACCTGTTCAGTCATGTGACTGATCACTGAATCATCTCAAATCTATTTCCAGTTACATAAGAAAAAAGTATTATCCTTCATCTAAGCAGAGTCGATGACCCGTTCACGTAATCCCTCCCATTAAATACAACACTGGGTCTCTGGAGAGTCTTATCACAAATTCATAAATGAGGTCTCATGGGATTTGGAGGCGTTCGCAGAGGAATAAATAAGGATTAGTAGGATTGGGTGGTGTGGCTGAGGGAAGAAGGTTTTTTTTCTATTTCTTTTTCTTCTCTTATTCGCGTCTGTGTGCCTGGACTGTGGAAAGTGGTCGAGATCCATCCATCATAGTCGCAACCTGATCTGCCACTCCACAGCACCTCCCCAGTCCTCCACCTCGTCCTCCTCGTCTCCTCCTCGTTTCTCCTTACTGCTCTTTTCCTCTCCGTCTCTGTTCATCCAGGTCAGGGCAGTTTGGAGACCAGATCATACATCACGCGTTTTAGTCGATATAAGACCATACTCTCATGTGCACTTATGCACATGTGTGCGTGTGCGCGTGCTCGTTTGCACAGGTCATTACTAATTAAACAACCCGAATTGTGATTTTATAGAGCAGAAATAGCTTCCAGCACCTGTGCCACGTGCTGACCTCAGATGGATTGTTAGAGGTCGCTCACTGGGCTGGGCGGGATTATTGGATTTACTATCATCTCTGCCTTTTGCTGTTGTAACTCAAATGGTTTCCTTTGTTAGTCGGCCAGGATGTCAAACCTGATCCGTCTAAGAGGATTCAACGGTTGTGAGAAGAGTTTTCACCCTCTCGTATCATTCTAACCTTTATCTTTTATGAACAGCATAGTCAACATTAGCTTTGCTGCACGAATTTATCGTTGGTGATTAGACTAGAATAGAATATATATCTATGCCTTGTATATACACACACGCACACATATACATACATACATACATACATACATACATACATACATACGTACATACATACATACGCATACATGCAAACATATACATATTTATATAGAGAGAAAGAGAGTGAGAGAGATATGTGTGTGTGTATATACGGTTTCTATCTATCTATCTATCTATCTATCTATCTATCTATCTATCTATCTATCTATCTATCTATCTCTCTCTCTCTCTCTCTCTCTCTCTATATATATATATATATATACTGTATATATATACACAGTAAATACAGTATACATAT
>OMPJ01024303.1:9847-35743 GCA_900312935.1 Carapus acus
CGCTCTCTCCCCCCCTCCCTCCCTCTCTCTCTCTCTCTCTCTCTCTCTCTCTCTCTCTCTCTCTCTCTCTGCGCCTGCTTTCCATACTTTGGTCCCGCAGAAGGAAAAAAACAAGTTCATCACCTCCAAACCAAAGTGGAGATAAATCAGAGGCAAAGCAGAAATCTCTGTGGGGCGGCTCGCACAGAGCGAGAGAGGAAACACACACACGCTCACACACACACACACACGCTCACACACACACACACACACACACACTCCGACGCACACGTCGGGCGCCCGAGAGATATTAGATTACACTCGGCGAGGCAGCGCAGACCCCGAGTATAAACACGGAGCATTCCACACACATCCAGCTCCTCTGGCCACGTGTGAGCGCCTGTGGCTCCGACACGCCCGAGTCCTGATATACGGCGGCTCGGAGGCCCGAGTCACGGGGGCACTTCCTGTGAGGCATGGGGGCACTTCCTGTTTCCCGGTTTTGGCCTTGACAGAAGCAGAGGGTCAGCGACCCCTGAGATTTGACACAATGGAGCGTTAAGACTCGGTGGCCCAGGGGCGCAGGGGGGGTGGACTTGGAAACAGACGGCGAGCTTCGTGGGGCCGGCGTGTGTCGGCCATATTGCCGGCAGCTGTGCGGAGGAATACGTGGATGAGTCACGTGGAGCAATCTGCATGTGGAGCTCGTTTCCGTCTAAGTGCATCAGGATGATCGGAGGTTTGATCAGCATGGAGGCCACATCTGGGTTCTTTTACGTGCCGCGCTCCGCCCCCCACCCCCATGGAGACCTCCACCTCCACCTCCACCTCCATCCCGACCCTGAAACCACCTCCAGTCCCTGCGAGACCACGTTTTTGCATCAAATCCGGCCGGGTTCCTTCCAGAGATCTGTTCCCTGATTTCTCTCCCTTGGTTCTGATCTCAGAGCGAGCGCAGAGGCTGAAGGAGGCGGAGGAGCGGGCCAAGACCCGGCCACGTGTCTTCGTGGAGCCCAAAAGTAAGCGGGTTTGAGGGGCGGGACCTGGTTTCTCTGTCTCACACACACCTAATTGAGCTCTGATGTTCTCAGAATGTCCTCCGCTCGGGATGGAGTCCCACAGGATCGAGGCCGACCAGCTGTCCGCCTCCTCCGTGTCGCAGTACATGTTTTCTCCACAGAGGGCGCGTCTCAACATGCAGGTACACACACACACATACACACACACCTGACCTTGCCACCTGATCTTGGCCGTGAGTGGCCAACACACACTTACACACCTGCCAGTCGTCAGGATAAACACCAGCTGTCAGTCATGGGGTTGGAGAAACGACCGGGGTTGAGGTTGGTTGAGATACTACAAATTTTGTTCTTGTTGTGTGTCTTTGTGTCTGTTTTTGTGTGCGTGTGTGTGTGTCCTATGTGGTTCCCAGGGCTCTCATGGCGAGGACAGCACCAGAGGAGGAGCCTGGTGTGCAAACAGCGAGGACAAGATGCACTGGTTTGAGATTGACGCCCGCAGAGAGACAGAGTTCACTGGGGTCGTCACGCAAGGCCGGGACGGCTTGAACGAGTGAGACAGGCACACACGCACACACACACAGGCAGTGTGGGGGGCGTCCCACTCCTAAACGTGTCTGGTCTGGTCCTAGGAGCGACTTTGTGACGTCCTACTTCCTGGCCTTCAGCAATGACAGCAGGGAATGGACCACCATCCACGACGGATACTCAGACTGGGTGAGAGGTCCAAGCCTGGTCCAACCCTTGTCCAACCCTTGTCCAACCCTTGTCCAACCTTTGTCCAAACCATGTCCAACCCCAGCCACCCCCTGTCCCCGATCAATCCCCAGTCTAACCCTTGTCCTTTCCTCCGTCCAGCTCTTCTTCGGGAACAGCGATAAGGACACGCCCATCATGAACCAGCTAGCCGAGCCGGTGGTGGCTCGCTACATCAGGATCATGCCGCAGAGCTGGAACGGCTCGCTGTGCATGAGGCTGGAGATCTTGGGCTGCCCCCTGCCTGGTGAGCCACCCCCCCACCACACACACACACACAGTGGTAAACCAAGTTTGACGTTTGTTGTTTTCTCTTTGTAGATCCAGACCAGATCCGCTACCAGCAGAACGAAGTGACTCCCGTCGACTACCTGGAGTTCAAACATCACAGCTACTCTGACATGATCTCTGTGAGTGCTGCCACGCACACCCGGCCTCCATCCAACTGAGATTTCCTGTTATTTTCCCAGCAGCCTCAGCAAGATTCCGCAAGACAAGAACAATAACTTCTCAGCGAATTTCTCACTGTTTCATCACAATTTAAAATGTCTCACTGTCGCCGTCCCTATCACCTCCTGTGTCCAGCTGATGAAGTCGGTGAATGACGAGTGTCCGAACATCACCCACATCTACAGCCTGGGCAGCAGCTCCAAGGGTCGGGAGATCATGGCCATGGTCATCTCCGGCAACCCCACCGAGCACGAAATAGGTGAGGGTTCGGGGGTTTGGGTTGAGGAATGTTTTGTTTGGCCCTGGGGCTCGCGTGTCCTTCTCTGCTCCGCCAAAGCAAACACGAGAGCGAGTGGACGTCCCGCTAATCTGTTGCTGTCTGGGTTGAAAGACACCTGCAGCCGTTTGGGCCTTGAAGGCACCAGGGACATCCTGCAAATCCCACTAAACACCAGGTGGCCGCTGCGACGCGACACAAACAATTACAGTTTTTGTCTGCCTTGTCTCCCCCCGCCACAGGTGAGCCGGAGTTTCGCTTCACGGCCGGTCTCCATGGAAACGAGGCCGTGGGTCGCGAGATGATTCTGCTCCTCATGCAGTACCTGTGCAAGGAGTACAAGGACAGGAACCCCCGGGCCCAGAGGCTGGTGGAGGGGATGCGCATCCACCTGGTGCCCTCGCTGAACCCCGACGGACACGAGAGAGCCTTCGAACTGGTGGGCCCTTGTCTCCAAAAGCACTTCCTTTTGAATCAGATGGGGGGGAAAACAACAGGAAATACCAGCGTTTTTCGCTGTTTGTGGTCAGGACTGCACCAGCAATAAAGCTCCACGTATTCCCTGTAAACAATCGCTCCTCTGCAGGGCTCGGAGCTGAGTGGATGGACCACAGGCCATTACACGGAGGACGGCTTTGACATCTTTGAGAACTTCCCCGACCTGAACAGCATCCTGTGGGACGCTGAGGACAAAGGGATGGTGCCCAAACTCGCCCCAAATCACCACCTACCCATCCCCGAGGGCTACCAGACCAACAGCTCGGTAAACACAGCTCTCCACACCTGGAACATAGAAAAACTATCTGCTGTTAGCCTCTTGAGAAGATAAAACAAACATTTAGGCATAAGCAACTCTACAATGTAAAGCATGGCGGACATAAGAAAGGGGCTCAGACATTGCAAAGTACAGCTCTGTCGCGTTTGTTGATTACAGTGATCTACAGGCGGTGCTACACTGTGATTGAGCTCCAATGTTTTTGATCCAGGTCGCCGTGGAGACCAGGGCCATAATCTCCTGGATGGAGAGCCATCCATTCGTGCTGGGCGCCAACTTCCAGGGCGGCGAGTCCATCGTGGCGTACCCGTACGACAGCCATCGCCTCAACAAGCCGGCCGAGAGCGCCAAGCCCCACAGCCGCAAGAAGAGACAGTAGGAGCTCGTCCTCCTTTCTCGCACCTGTCCTCGTCCCGTCTTCTCCCCACTGTCCCCAACGGTCTGGACCTTCCTCTCATACAGGTACGATGAGGAGGGCTTCGATGTGGTGGAGTGGGGGAGGGGCTACCACGAGGAACCCGAGGAGGACTGGAGGAACAGGGGATACGGAGAGGCCGAGGAGGAGTGGCGGGGTCACGGCTACGACCAAGGCCACGACCGCAGATACGAGAACGGATACGACCGTGGGCAGGACCGTGAGCAGGACCGCGGCTACGACCGTGGGCAGGACCGCGGCTACGACCGTGGGCAGGACCGCGGCTACGACCGTGGCTACGACCGTGGCTACGATCGCGGCTACGAACGTGGGTACGACAGCGAACAGGACCGTGGCTACCACGGTGGCTACGAGCACAGCTACGACCACGGCTACAACCAGGGCTACGGGCACAGAGAGGAGGAGGAGGAGGACAACAGAGGGAGAGAGGGCGGACACCACTATGCTGAGGCCGAGGACGAAGTCCGGACCACGCCGGACGAGTCCCTCTTCAGGTGGCTGGCCGTGTCCTACGCCTCCACCCACCTCACCATGACCCACGGCTTCCAAGGCTCCTGCCACGGAGACACCGGCACAGGAGGGCTCGGCATCATCAACCGGGCCAAGTGGAAGCCCATCACAGGCAGTAAGTGGAGAAGTTCTGAACAGTACACGGGTATTTGACGCGACCTGGTGGCCAATGAGGGCAGTGCAGGTGTTCGGTGAGGTATTTCTATTCTTTGTCTCTCCAGGCATGAATGATTTCAGCTACCTGCACACCAACTGCTTCGAGTTATCCATATTCCTGGGCTGTGATAAGTTTCCACATCAGACCGAGTTGGCCCGAGAGTGGGAGAAGAACAGGGAGGCCATGCTCATCTTCATGGAGCAGGTCAGACACAAACACAAACGCACACTCAAGAGAAAAAGTTCCATCCATCCTGTTTCTAGTACACTTTCTCGAGTTCTCTTGGGCCCTTTTTACTCACTTTACTCCCATAAGTAGACATGATTTTCATATTTGGGGTTGGTCACCAACCAACCTGAAGGAATAATGAGTCCCAAGCACGGTACAGCCCCAGCTCTACGAACTTCCACATTCGAGACTCAAGTATCTGCAAAAAAATTTTCAAAGAGGTCCGAAATTCTAAAAACACACTCATTTCAGCCATCTGCAAAGCCGACAAGCGAGGCTGAATACTCTACATACAGTATCATGACCTCTAATTGGATTACTGTGCTGTAGAAGGTAAGCCACCAGCCAATTAACATTCATGATTTTTGTTCCTTCTTGAACAGTCTCAAGAGATCATGAATCATGGGCTCAGATTTTTACACGGTGTCTATCAATTTGTGTGGTTCCCCCTGTATTTAATTCTCAATGTCAACGAATCGTCGTGCATCAAACTTTCATTTGCAACCTCTCCGTCTCTATCACCATGAGCACTTATCCATGATTTTCAACATCCATGGGAGGTTGCGGAATGGATCCCTCGCCAATATGGGGGGTTTACTGTAGAGTAACAGTGCCTTTTTCCAGGTGCATCGTGGTATCAGGGGAATCGTGAAGGACGATCAGGGAAACCCCATCGGAAACGCCACCGTGTCCGTGGAAGGCACCAACCACGACGTCAGGACAGGTGAGGGTGGAGAACACTTTCTCCACTTTACCTGTAGCAAAGAACTTTCACCTCCACCGTGGGGACAGATAATGTCAGTGCTCCTCACTCCACTCCGCAGCTCCAACGGGGGACTACTGGCGGCTGCTGAACCCCGGTGAGTACCGCGTGACCGTGCGTGCCGAGGGCTTCTCCACAGTCACCAAGCTGTGCGTGGTGGGGTACGAGTCGGGGGCCACGGCCTGCAGCTTCAACCTGGCCAAGTCCAACTGGGATCGAATCAAACAGGTGAGCCGCACCGCTAACGCGCTTCAATCGTCTCCACCCCGTTCCTTTGCTGCTGCGGAGCCCAGTGACGATCCACGTTGCTCCCCCCCAAACCCTGTGCAGATCATGGCCCTTCACGGCAACAAGCCCATCCGTCTCATCAGCCACGGCAACAGCCGGACGCAGCACCTCCCGTCCTCCAATAACAACGGGCGATGGAACGGGAACGGGCTTCCCTCCCACCCGACCGTCCGCCGCGAGCGCATGAGGAGGCTCAGGCTGGCTCGACTCCGCCGCCTACGGCAGCTGCGACGGTTGAGGTCCACCACTTTACCGCCCACAACCACTACAACTACTGCACTGCCCACCACAGAGAGCACCACGTCCTGGTACGACTCGTTGTTGGAGGAGGGACAGTCGTCCACGCCGGGCGGGTTCACAGACCTCATCCTGGAGTATCAGTATGGGTACGACGCCAAGATCGACGACTATTAAGCATTCGCAAGTTGTCGGGGGAATGATGGCGCCCGTCCTCTCATACTCGTAGGCCGAGTCCTGCAGGTCGACTAAGAAGGTCGAGACACAATGATGCACAGCAAACGGGAATGTTGCTTTTCCAAATTCAAAGTCAGACAATTCACAGTAACATGTCGGGGCTTTTATTATTTACACACCTTTAAAATACGCCTCTTGATACAGAAACGGGCCCTTTCACGGTATCTAGACTTTTCACTTCAGACAGTTCACACAGGATGTTGCCGTGTCCTTATCTATCACTCTTCTGGCTGCATTCTGCTTTGTAAAAAGAGGTTCAGTGCTCATAGGAAGGTCCAGCCGCTGAGGTTCTACATGACAAAAGTGGAGTGGGTCACATTGTATCTGTGAGGGAAACACTTCTGACGGAGCGAGCCGTCACCAGGCCCTTGTCTGGAGTTGGTCTTGGACGGTGCAGATGTGTCTGGTGTCATATTTCCTCAGGCTGGGCTGAGGTTTGAAGAAAGTTTTTCAAATAAAGGCTTGTTGATACGAGTATTGACATTTCGTGTTACATGACAACTCATTTTAAGTATAAAAATGACTTGTGTAAAATGCGATACATGCGTGAAAGTAACACCAAAGTGGCAATTGTAACAATACGTGCAGCAGCTGGAATAGTGTTCGACACTATAAATCAGGTCCATGATTGTTCCGCGGCTGTGTGAGTTGGCGTGTCCGTCCCTGTGAGGAGTGTCTCCTAAATATTCCCTCTCAGTGGCTGACGTTCATCTCGCTCTCCTCGTCATCGTCGGCGGAGAAGGCGGAGACGGAGATGGGCTCGCACTCCAGGGTGCGCAAATTGACCAGACAGGCCTTCTGGGTGTGGCTGAAGTCTGGGACGGTGACCAAGAGGACGTCTTGACCAGCGGGACCTGGAGACGAGACAAAGACAGTCAGTATCTGGTCCCAGTCTCCTTTGAGGCCACCTGTCTCGTGACTGACCTGTGATGAGCTTTGATGCGAAGGAGGGTGCATTGCCGCTAAAATACACATGGGGGCACTCTTCCAAAATAAAAGGGTCCGACTGGTAGAATGGGTAGCAGCCTGGGGAAAGAAGCAGCAGGAACGAGGTCAGCGATTAGATGCAACGTAATTTCAAAGGTAGGAAACCTTCACCCGTTCCTCTGACCTAGAGTGTCCGGCGCAGTCGGGGCGAGATGTCCGAGTCGTAGCGTCTCCTCTAAGTATCTCCAGGTGACTCTCCATGCTGCTGTACTTCTGGATGTCACAGATGTTCTGGCCCGAGGTGCCCAGGAACCTTGAGAACAGTTACGGCTTGTCACACACACGCTTGGACCTTTGCGCCGAGGACAGCAAGAAGGTTTTTTTTGTGAGGAGGCGTCTCTCACCTCACCCCGTCGATGTTGGCCTGGTGAGGGTTGGTGCACAGGTTTAGCGTGGGGAAGACGGAGGAGAGGGGGAACATGCAGCGGTGCAGAGGCTGCTGTGGGAGGGTGTAGTTGGTGGGGTCGTACTGGCCGGGCATCACATCCACTGGGATGGAGGCCTGGGTGGAGGCAGGAAAGGAAAGACGAAGGTCAGCAACATGGATATGAAGTTCCCCTGTCTCCAAATATGGATCTCTGATTGGAGTCTAGGTTTGTTCATTCACATTAGAACTTGAAAGATCAATGATCAGGCTGTGTTGAGGCATATTTCTTGAATTCTCAGGTGATGATGTTTCATTTACCACCAGCAGAGGGCAGCAACAACAGCAGCCCAAGAGAATGAGAGCACAGAGGCACAGCCTGCTACACTAAAGGTGGACTCACCACTAGCTGGACCAGCAGCTCGTCAAGCAGCCGTATGGCCTCCACACTGCCGGCCTGTGTCTTCTTGGTGAGGTATTTGGGCTGCAGACAGGACAAGTTTGCGTCTTGTAATCAGTCGTGTTCAATTTCTATCCGATACAATTTGAGACAATTGATGACGTCCCCATCACCTTGGTCAGCGCCTCCTTGTCCTGGGTGTTTTCGCTCAGGAGATTTCCAGCCAGCAGGACCCTGGTAATGCTCGCCGCGCCGCTCTGCTCGCCCTGGTCGCCCAGCTGGCCCGTCACCATGTCGATCAGCAGCTGTAGACCCAGCATGCTGTCAGCCTGGCTACCGCCGAGGCCGAGGCCGGACGCCAGGAGCACGAACCTGGAAAAACAAGCCTATTTAGACAAAGGCTATAGATTGCGCAATTCAGCTATTTGAGCCGCGTATGTCTGTGTGCGTACGTACTTATCGGAGGCCAGTGCAGGCCTTGGAGTCTGAGCAGGGAGATCAGCTGTGCAGTATTCTTCCACAGTGAACTTCCCCTCGTTCCTTTCCGCTCCATATACAGCAACAACACTGCCTAAAGAGACAAACTGGTTAGTATACAGAATTGCCCATACTTTCTATGGATATAGGTCAGCTGTTATCAAGCTGGCCACATTGAAATGGCTTGACACAGACCTGTGACACACTTGGCTGTATCTATTTTGCCCTCAAGTTTGATCCTCTGCAGCTCGTCCTCCAGAATCAGCTCATCTGAGTCGCTGATGTACTTTGCTCGTGCGGGTTGAGGTAAAATGTTGTGCTGGATTTGAAAGGAAGGCAAAAAAAACAAAACCAGACAGGAGCAGTGACTCAGCTGGACTTAATTGCAGGTGCATTGACCACGGCTATGCTGCAGCTCTCCAGCTGACCTACCTCATCACTGATCTCCTTCAGTATAGAAGGTTGGAGCTCCATCCTCTTGAAAAGAGTCCCCACAATGCAGCACTGCTCTCCGGTCTGAAGGTCACACAGCTTTCGGATGTGCACGCCAGATCCTGGGAGTGATGGAGGAGACAAAGGAGCCTGCTGAAGCGGGTTGAATGGAGGCTGCTCACCGTGTGGGTGCAGGCGAAGACGCCGGGCTCACCCCACTTCTGCTGGGCTCTCTCCATCAGCACGGGGCGCATCTGCATCAGGCGGGTGGCGTAGATGTGGGCGTACTGGCGATTGAAACTCCGCTCCCCGACTTTGAAGCGCTCCGAGCGGGGGCTGTAGGCCGGGAGCTGCCGCTCGAACACCGGGCCATCGGCGTCACCGGCATCCGAGGCCGGCCGGCGGAGGAGAGAGAGGCCATCCTTCTGGGCGCTCAGGTGGGAAAACATGACTGCGTAGACGCCTGGATGAATTATTTAATCACGAGACACGTTTCTGTTATGGTAACTGTTATGCAGTAGGCGCAGTTGCAAGGTATCTCCGCGATTACCAAGAGTGAAATGCGTCATGACGCAAACCAATCTAGAGATCTAACACAAGTAGTCAAGAAGCATTACCTTTATTCGTTTTCTGTCCACGTTTGTCAATGTTTAAGCCTTTTAACGTCTGGTGTTGCGGAGGGACACAGTTCCCGCGAAATAAACCATTTCCTCTCGCTTGTGTTTACATCACAATCTCGCGAGAACACGAGAGGAAAATAATATCTCGGGAAACTGTGATCGAACCCCGGAATGGCTGTCGTAAGGTCGGTGAAAATTATTTTTACATACAGAATACAAATACATATTGTCATTTCCATCCAGATTACTTATTGTTTATTAGATCTGAACCACGATTCGATACAAAGGGAGTGATTGGTCAATGATATCACGTGGTATCAAATCATTGCCACATATCGAATGTTTCTGAGCTCTTACAGTTTGGAGTTGAGTCCACATTGTTGTAGTCGTATGAAAATCTGAAATCACAGTAACACATAACGCTTAACTTATGGATATGAAGTAACGGTAGTTGTTCCAGGCCTCCCATTGCTTATTCTTTCCTCAATTGTCGACGCTGTGGTGTGCACATCTCGTCGCACGTTAATGACGTCACCGCCTTACACAATGTCGCATTTATTTGGGTCACAATAGCGCCGCGGCTGCACGCAGCTTCGCCATTTTCGCCGCTCTTTGTACGCCACTCGGCTACCGCACTTTGCGCGATTTTACAGCGCGATCCCGCTGTTTTGAAACCCCTCACGTCCACAAAATGCAAGGCAACAGAGGCCCGCAGCAAAACCACGGTCCCCCGCGCCAAGGCGGCCCGGGAGAGGGTAAAATGCCGGGAGGAGGGCTGAGCAGCAACGGGCAGCAGCAGCAGGCGGAGCCGGGGGAGCAGCAGAGCAACCCGAACGACGCCCTCACCTTAGACCTCCAGAGCTTCAGGAAACCCGGGGAGAAGACCTTCACCCAGCGGAGCAGGCTCTTCGTCGGGAACCTGCCCACCGGGGTGACCGAGGAGGACCTGGAGAAGCTGTTCGCCAAGTACGGGAGGGTGAACGAGATTTTCATCAACAAGGAGCGCGGCTTCGGCTTCATCCGCCTGGAGACGCGCATCATCGCCGAGATTGCCCGGGCCGAGCTGGACGACACGATCTTCAGGGGGAGACCCATCCGTGTCAGGTTCGCCACGCACGGGGCGGCGCTCACTGTGAAAAACCTGCCCGAGTTCGTTTCCAACGAGCTCCTGGAGGAGGCCTTCGCCGTGTTTGGGCAGATCGAGCGGGCCATCGTCATCGTGGATGACCGGGGGAGGCCAACCGGCAAGGGGCTGGTGGAGTTCACCTCCAAGCCGGCGGCCAGAAAAGCACTGGATAAGTGTAGCGATGCCGCCTATCTTCTCACTGCCTTCCCCAGGCCGGTGACGGTGGAGCCCATGGAGCAGTACGATGAGGAGGAGGGACTGTCAGAAAAGCTGATCAATAAAAACCAGCAGTATCACAAAGAAAGGGAGCAGCCGCCCCGGTTCGCCCAGCCCGGCACCTTTGAGTACGAATACGCCATGCGCTGGAAGGCGCTGATGGAGATGGAGAAGCAGCAGTACGACATGGTGGAGCGGAACATGAAGGAGGCCCAGGAGAAGCTTGAGGCGGAGATGGAGGCGGCCAGGCACGAGCACCAGGTCATCCTGATGAGGCAGGATCTCCTCAGGCGCCAGGAGGAGCTGAGAAGGATGGAGGAGCTCCACAACCAGGAGGTGCAGAAGAGGAAGCAGGCGGAGATCCGGCAGGAGGAGGAGCGCCGGAGGAGAGAGGAGGAGATGAGGATGCGCAACGAAGAGCTGAAGAGGCAGCAGGAAGGCTTCAGGGGGAACTTTCCGGAGAACAGGGAGCAAGACATGAGGATGCAGATGGGAGGTCACGGGATGCCCATGAACAGAAACTCCATGGGGGGGAACGCCGGGCCGGCTGGCAATAACAACATGGCTGGCGAGAACCCGGCTCTGATGCCTGGGCCGGGGAACCCCAGCATGCCGGGCGGGGGGCAGGGAGCCTTTCCCCGAGGCTTCCCGGGGCCCGGGGATTTCGGACCTAACAAGCAACGCAGGTTTTAAGGCGCCCTCCTCCTCGCTTGTCTCTCTAGCTTCGAACCATTTTTATTTTTCGGTGTTTTCGAGTTCAAATAGTGAGCACGTTACTTTTGAACCTTGGACAAAAAAATGCTTTTTTATAAAACAAATCTTTTTATTTTGTATTTGCTTTAGATCGATAATGTCAAATGTCTGAAATTAATTACCCGACCCTTTGTTTCAAGCCTTACTTTGTGTTTCCTAGGGGTAGGTTTTGTCCTGATATGTTGGCTTCTCTGGAATAAATCGTGACCGTTTTGATTTTTTTTTGTTTTGTTTATTTGGAGTAGTAACACTTGTCTTATCTTTGGGTAATGTATCAACATAAAGTTTGATGCTATTCCTTAAATAAAGACTCAACATTCTTTGTATGTATTATCTGTTGATTTGAATTTTTGATTGAGGGGAGAAAGTCAAAACAGTTCAACTTGACTTATTCATAGTATTGTTTATGTGATGGTATTGCTTGAGAGTGAAGTGAGATCACTCTCTGGGAGTGAAGTGAGATCTGCCTGTTTGTCGATGTTGGGAGGTTTTCATGCTGGGATCCATTGACAGGGGTCCTGTATCTGAGAGCTGCTCCTGATTTTGGTCTGTGTGCGTCGCTCTCTGTTACAAATCAGTGTCAGCCCCGGTCTTCATTGTGTCTCCCATACAAAACGGTGAAGGAGGAGTGTGACAGCAACGACTGAAACCGGAGATCTGACTCAAACTTGCCAACAAAGCATGATAAGTCACATCATTGACTGAGTTCAGCATGAATAAGAGGATTGTGTTTTGTTAAAGTAAGTTGAGTGAATATACTACGTAGTTGTACATTGGTCTCAGTAGGTACAAAAGGTGTCTGGATGTAAAAAAAAAACAAACAAACATAAAAGGTATTGATAGCCAGTGGTTTGCGATTGGACATAGGGAAATGAGACGTTGAGTCAAAGCACACCTTCATACTGACACAGTGATGCCAAGCATGAGTTGGTATTGATTAACAAATGAGACGGGCTCACCCCTCCCATTTCAAAGGGGGCAGATAAGGGGCATCCTGACATTCAGGAAAAATATCAGTGACTCAAAGAGAAGGAAGGAGGAAACGGGCCACACTGAAACGTCACGATGATCTGACAGGAGGATGCCTGGTTCCAACAAAACCTCAGATTTATTCCTGAATATAGAGGCTCAATAGATCTGATAAGCAATGTGAATCTTGAAGCACATCTCTGGCCTTGGCAACCACGTCCTTGTGCTTGTGTGTTACAGTTCAGTGCAGAGCGCATTGATTTGGAACAGAAACTGATACAGACCTCGTTTCAAGGGTTGTCAAACAATGCACCTCTGCGATAGTCCCCTTTAAATTCAATCATGACGCAGTTTTGTAAAACCTCTTTGACGCCACTGTCACCCGAGTGAAAGGTCAAACTCCCCAACGAAGCCCCATGAAGTGAATCCGTCACCTCATGTCATCACAGCTGAACCACGTCATTCAACATGGACCCTGCAGAGGTGCACTGTGGTTATCAGATTCAGTCTCACTGGGAAGAACTCGTTTGCGATAAAAGCAGAGAATCTGATGGAGCAGCTTGTTACTCGGTGCTGACCTTGAATCAGCTGTTGGCTCACTGGTGATCCCCTGGCGATATGTGGGAATCCTAATCTCCATCTCACATCTCAGCATTTTATACCTCCTCGGCTGATACGAAAAACCTTTCCCTTTTCTTTACCCCTTAGCCCGTGTCGGAGTCCAAAAAAGTGGAGATAATTAGCTGCGCTGCATCTGCCAGCACAATAACGGCCCGTTGACACCGATAACAGCGTCCCCATAAAGAGGCGAAGGTTCTGCGTTATCGGCCTGTAGGATCAACAAGTGCCGGAGCAAAACGGTGAGGACGAGTGGAAACTGCCCATTCCATGAGGCCGCATCATCCGTTTGGATAAGAAATCTTCTCTTTGTGGGGATTGTGAAACTATTGATCGAGAATTCCTGTGAACAATCCTCGAATCAATAGAGCCGTTCTTTAAAAAGCTCTCGATGTTCTCTCACCGTGTTTGATAAACTGGCACCACTGCTTGACTTGGCTCGTTTGTTTGTTGCATAGTGCTGTCAACATCAGAGAAAATCGAGAGGAATTATTGAGAATCAAAAATTATCTAAAATGGAAAGATAGTAATTGTCAAACATCGGCTCATTTCTGCTCCTGGAAAAAGTTTACATTGAAAATGAGCGATATGAATTGCTAACTTGAAAAAGAGGAGAGAAATTGCACAGATAAGTCACTTATAGGCCCTGAATGTTGCATATAAAGTGAAAAAGACAACGCAGATAAGAGGGGTGAATTTATAAACAATATTTATTGCATATAATGCAGCAGCTTTGGTTCAGAATGCTTGTAACCATTTTTAATATTCAACTCCTGGACATTGTTGCAGTAATGAAGCGATTAACAATACATTGCACCTCATATCCCCCAATGCTAAATTAAAGGCATCCATGCACCTTAGCCCCGATCTGAGGCTCGATGGAGCTTTATCTCTGCTCTGGCCTTGACATGTGATAACATATGTAGGTGATATCAATTACGCCGTTAATCTCTGATGCAGGATGTGAGCGGGGAAGCAGCAGCGCACGCTGACTGGGCATGATTGACAGCTACTGTCCTCGGAGCATCATCTAAACCCAAAAAACGCTAACTCTTACATTTATGGAGAAAAACAGGATCCTCGGCTCAACGGAGGCGCTGCAAACATCTGTACTTTGGCACATTCCTGCCGACACACACACTGGGAACCTTGTGAAACCTTTGTGCTTCTTGCAGTGACTAGATGTCATTGTTCTTCAGCAGTCTTTGGCATGTTTGTCTATCCAACGTAGATGTATTTTTCTTATGGACTGTGCATTTGTGTTTCTTGAGGTTCTTGATAAAGTGATCGAACAGAGCAGAATGACTCGCAAGACAGTAAAACAACGATTGGCTTGACGACTGAATTTCATTGTGATTTGAATGCAAATGTACTTCTTAAAATCGTGACTCCCTTAGAATCTTTACTAAGATCATCTAATCATCTAGTCATTACTTATGTAATGTTGACCTTTCAATATAATTTCCTTTCTTTGTTTTATTCTGTGCCAAACAGACACAGATGACATTGCATTATTTGTCTACATCTACATATATGGACATATTCAGGGGTTTTGTGGACACTAGGGATGTCCAATATTGGCTTTTTTGCCGATATCCGATATGCCGTTATTGTCCAACTCTCAATTTACCGATACCCATAACAGCCGATACCGATATGTGCGCCGGTAAACGCTTCAGGAGCGCATAGGCACTATTTCGGGGTAACGCAAGCATTTTTGTATTTCTATCGGTTTTTATTTTATCGGTTTTAAAGCAAAAAAAATCAGATTCCGATATTACATTTTTATGCTAATATGCTAATATCTCCAGTGGACACCTATCTCTTGACTTGGTGAAAAAGTGTAAAGTAACTGCAGCCAACGTGATTCAAATCTTTTATTCTTTTGGGAAAAGGGCAAAGTTAATGGCGGAGTAAAGGAACAAATGAGTTGTTGAGGCTGTCCTGTCACACCCCTTGTCTATTTGTCATGTTGCTAATTTATGGACTCCTTGATCTTGCAGGGCACTGCTGCCCCACCTATGGGTGTCGCAGGCCTCATCTATCTGTCTCCACAGCAATGTGTGGTTAGGGTGGTGCCAGGTGAAGTGGGATCGGTCCTCCCCCAGTATCTGTCAGCCCCGTGGAGTTACCCGAGCAGACCGATGGAAATCAGCCTCACGTTAATGATCACACGCAGGAAGTGATGGCAGCACGCTGCCATTGGTCCGCAGCAGCATCAGGCCAGATAAGCGGCGTTGACATCACAGCAGGAGGTGACTCTATGAGGTTTCCCCCTCCCTGAGCCTAGTCTCAGCAGGACGGACGGAAGGACGGACGGACAGGCGGCAGGAGAAAAGACACCTCATTTTGGCGGATGCGTCTTCCAGTAGGGAAGCAGTGATCAGAACACACTCCAACACTCCGAATCCGAAGAGCCCGACTCGCCACGATGGTCCGTGTCTCCGCCCTGCTCACCTTTCTGGCATGCTTGGTAAGTTCATCTATCTCCATCGCTTCGTGTGGAAGTAGAAAGGCTAGAGACAGACTCAAGGGACAAGCAAAAACGTCTCTCTGCCATGATTTCCAAGGTGTCGCTTAGAATGAATATTAACAATCACTTTTTTCTGATTGTACCTTGAGTTTCAATATATGATGTAATAACTTTGATAAGGAGAACAGATATATGTGCAGCAAATTAGCTAGATGATAATTGATGAAATAATTCTTTACTCTCTCATGAAAAGAATACTTTTAATTATCTTGTTATGTTCGTGTGAGAAGGTGATGAAACTTCCATCACCACCACATTAAATGGGCCCTCAGCTGAGATTTCTTGTTCATGGAGATCTGAATTTATGAGAATTTCTGCGCACCAGTAATTATAAAATCCCCCAGTTCGCTATCAGGGTTGTTTCCTCATCCAATTTCCTCCTTTATTACTCTCCACTTTTACACTGTGATTCCATCTGATTAAATAAATCATAAAAAGTCACGAAACACAGAGAAAAAAGAGAGACTGAGCACAGGTGTATTTCTATTCTG
The DNA here is from genome assembly GCA_900312935.1 of Carapus acus. Lineage (NCBI taxonomy): Eukaryota > Metazoa > Chordata > Actinopteri > Ophidiiformes > Carapidae > Carapus > Carapus acus. The sequence continues at coordinate 25,946 of OMPJ01024303.1, forward strand.
TATAAGCAGTACACATATTCATAAACATATATGTTTAGTTTTTTTTACCATTCAGTATAACAGATGTACTGTGTAATCTGATTACGATTTTACTGTCTACACGACGTATGATAAAAAGACTATTCCAATTGTTTTTACGATTGTGACACACGACCATCTGTGCGTTTAAAGCTAGCAAACGTGACGTGTCCAGCTGACACAGCAGAACACGGTGCTACATTTACGATGACGGACGCAGATAAGACGGCCATAACTCAATCATTATGTATCTACAATACCAAGAAAAAAACATGTTGAACCAACTGAACCCGATCGATTCCGATACACTGTTTCTGTGCTTCTCCAAGGTTGTTTCTGAGGCCCAGCACGAGCCAGGCTACTGCGCCTTCTACGAGGAGTGTGGCCGCAACCCCTCCATCGGCGAGTCCTTCATCCCGCCCCTCGTCCCCTGTAGGAACTACTCCCCCGCCCGAGCCATCACCGGAGAACATTACAGGAAACTCAAATCCGTACGTAGACCCTCCTCGCTCCCGCCTCAGCAGTTAGGTCGCGGGGCACCAATGAGCCGAGCTTCACGTCATCTCGTTTTCCTGCAGGTGTGCCCCATGATTGCTCGAGGCGAGAACAACACCTTCGCCTGCTGCTCCATCAAACAGCTCTCGTCCCTGGACAGGAGCCTCACCCTCTCCAAAGCGGTGCTGAACCGATGCCCGTCCTGCGCGGAAAACTTTGCCCACCTGCACTGTGTCACCACCTGCAGCCCCAACCAGAGCCAGGTGGTGAAGGTCACCAAGACCATGAACGTCACCTACCTGGGCAAGGAGAGGGAGGCGGTGGTGGCCTACCAGGCCTTCATCGGCGACAGCTTTGCGGAGGGAGCGTTCCAGTCCTGCAAAAACGTCCGAATACCTGCCACGGGAGGATACGCCATAGCCACCATGTGCGGTCGCTATGGGGCCAAGCTTTGCACCGCCCAGCGCTGGTACGACTTCCAGGGAGACTCCAGCAATGGCCTGGCTCCGCTGGACATCGACTTCCATCTGCTACCCCCAGGACACACCGTGGAACTACCGGCCGGTGTGAGTCCCTATAACGGCCGACCACTGATGTGCAACGAGAGCACGTCCAACGGGGTGGAGGTGTGCTCCTGCCAGGACTGCGTGGAGTCCTGCCCGGCTATGCCTTCGCCTCCGATGCCCAGCGGACCTTTCAGACTGATGGGGACGGACGGCTTCCTCGTGATTTCGTTGATCCTGCTCGTCCTGCTAATACTCGCGTTTGTCTTCTACCTGTCGGTCTCTTGCTTGCGGACAACTTGGAGGAGAAAAAATGAAGAGCTGGGGAAGAGGAAGGCCAAAGGGAAGGACCAGAACAGTAACGATGTCGGTCAACAGCACATCCACCCCTCAGAGGTGACGTGTCTGGACAGGAATAGCCTGGCCGCTCACGCCTTCCTCAGCACCCAGTTTCGGTATTGGGGAACCCTCATGGCTACGTACCCTCTCACTGTGAGTTTAAGGGTTTGGCCTTCACGGTGTAATAATCAAAAGACAAATTCCCTCATATTTCCCCTTCACTTTCTTCCTGTAGGTGCTCCTGGTGACGGCCGTGGTTGTGGCTGGCTTTTCTTCTGGCCTAATGTTCATCCAGCTCACCACAGACCCGGTCGAGTTGTGGTCCGCGCCCAACAGCCAAGCACGCAGGGAGAAAGACTTCCACGATACGCACTTTGACCCATTTTTCAGAACAAACCAGCTGATCTTGACGGCACCGGGCAGAAAAGGCCACATCTATGACTCTCTGCTGTTTGGGAGGCAGAACTTCAGTGGAATAGTCTCCCAAGATCTTGTTATCGAGCTGCTGGAGCTCCAGAGGAGGATACAGGTATATGATCTAGATTTGTAATCTAATCATATCAAAGTCCTCTGAGCTGGTGGGAACCTCTCCACTCTGTGGTGTCTCAATCTTTTTGTAGAACATAGAATTTTGGTCTGAGGATCTGAACCGCACGGCAAGCCTGAAGGACGTCTGCTTCGCGCCGCTGAACCCATCCAACGCTTCTCTGACCGACTGTGCCGTCAACAGCCTGCCACAGTACTTCCAGAACAAACTGGAGAACATCATGGCTAAGGTGAACATGACAGAGCTCGGGGAGACCAAAGAGGTGGACTGGAGAGACCATCTGATCTACTGCCTGAAGTGAGGATCCATATAATGATGCCACCAGTGGTAGACCAGCAGATCTCTAGAAATTTCTTGTCAACCCCATCATATTTTCCCCTCTGCAGCTCCCCGCTGTCCTTCAAGGACATCACAGATCTGGGCATGAGCTGCATGGCAGACTACGGAGGTCCAGTCTTCCCCTTCCTGGCTGTTGGCGGCTATGAAAGTGGGTTTTCTCCTCTCCTCCGTCGTTGTGACCATGCTCGACTTTCGCCTTTTCACTGACCTCATCTGTCCTCCTGCAGACGACGACTACACCAACGCCGACGCCTTCATCCTGACCTTCTCGCTCAACAACTACGCGCGCAACAACAGCCTGTTCAAAGTGGCCATGCAGTGGGAGACGGAGTACCTGAAGATCGTCCAAGAGTACCAGAAAAATCCCAGCACCAACTTCACCTTCGCCTACATGGCAGAGGTACACGGGGCTCACGCACAGCTGGTCCGTCCAGGGAATATGAACTTGGCAATTGGAATTGGCAATTGTTGTGACAGGCCATCAGCTAACGTGCTGATAAGGACGTGCTGATTCAGCATTTCTCAGGATACAGCGGTATCACCAAGTACATTTGTTGAGTATTTTCCTCCTGGTGTCTCTCCTCCCTTACCCTTTCACAGAGGTCTCTAGAGGACGAGATCAACAGGACGACAGCTGAGGACATCCCCATCTTCATGATCAGTTATGCCGTTATCTTCATATACATCGCCGTGGCGCTTGGCGAGTATTCATCATGGAGGCGCATCCTGGTAAGAACCTCGCTGTTCACCTTAGTTGTTGTTGTCACACCGCCGTGCAGTACAGTTAGATAACAAGTACCTGGGATAAGCTTTTCCCGACAACATACAAAAGAAGAAATACAACTTGGGGACGATAAGGTGAAGCTGCATCCGAGGTGGAGTGCGTATGGGCTTATCTTGTCTTTGGAGCAGCCTGCTTTATTGTTATTGGGCCTGGAGTTAACCAACACTGAGGGTGATAGTGGGAGAGGGGACGTCCATGTGAGCGCTTATCTCTGTGGCCTGCAGGTGGACTCCAAGTTCCTGGTGGGTTTGGGTGGAATCCTAGTGGTGGCCTGCTCCGTCCTGGCCTCCATGGGCTTCTACTCCCTCATCGGCATCCCCTCCTCGCTGGTCATCCTCCAAGTCGTGCCCTTCCTAGTGCTGGCCGTGGGCGCCGACAACATCTTCATCTTCGTGCTAGAGTACCAGGTGCATCTGCTTGTGTGATTTTTATTTCTTTATGAAAGCTCCTCTGTGGAGCACCAAGGGAGCAGTCAAGGGTTCACGTCTGGCTCGAAGGAAACGTTAGCGTTTGACATGTCCTGGGATGGACGCAGGAATAAAAACAAAGTCAGACTCCAACTAACTCCATCTTTGTCCTAACAGAGAGATGTTCGGAGACCTGGCGAGAAACGAGAGGAGCAGATTGGCCGCGTCCTTGGGAACGTGGCTCCCAGCATGCTCCTGTGCAGCCTGTCCGAGTCCGTCTGCTTTTTCCTCGGTATGGAACCCCTTTCCCGCCTTGACAAATGCTACGCAGGCATGGACAGAGACAAGAGAGGCACTGAAAGCGTCCCCTCTCTCTGCACTGTTTGCTCAGATCAATAGCTGCACACACACGTGTGTGTGAACAGCCTGCTGGGTGTCTAAACAGCACGTTAATGTCTAACTCTGCCTCTGCTCTGCCGCTACCTAAGGGGCCTTGTCAACCATGCCGGCAGTCAAGTCCTTCGCCCTGTACGCCGCCCTGGCCGTGCTCATGGACTTCGTCCTCCAGATGACGGCGTTTGTGGCCCTGCTGTCTCTGGACACCAGGCGCCAAGACGGCAACCGCTGCGAAATGCTCTGCTGCGTCACCGTCTCAACCCAGCGTCCCAACAAGCCCAACGAGGGCTTCCTGCTGCCCCTCATGAGGAAATACTACGCCCCCTTTCTGCTGCACAACGTCTCCAGGATCATAGTGGTACAGACTCTACCAAACCCTCCTCCAACACCACCGTGACCACACTGGCTCACCGTCCCTCCAGAGACACGCCAGGGAAATTCTCCGTCATGGTCAAAATGTTCCCCTTCATACACTGTTTCTCTTCGTTTCTCTTCTCTCCAGATGCTGATTTTCGTCCTTATGCTCTGCTGTTCTGTATTCCTCATGTTTAACGTGACTGTCGGTCTGGATCAGGAGCTGGCCATGCCGCAGGTCCGCCCACTTTCTATCGATCACACACACACAGACTGCAGCTTCTCCCCCTTTTCCTCTGTCACCGACTCCTCTGCTTGTACTTGGCACAGGGATCCTACATGCTGGACTTCTTCCAATATCTGTACAAATACTTTGAGGTCGGTGCTCCGGTTTATTTCGTGACCAAAAAGGGCTTCAACTTCAGCAGCGTGGAGGGCATGAACGCCGTGTGCTCCAGTGTGGGCTGCGACCAGTTCTCGCTCACCCAGAAGATCCAATACGCCGCCAACTACCCCGAACAGTGAGTGTGTTTGATAACTCGCCCTCGCCGTCTGATACGCTCGTCACTTTTCTCTCCAGAACACAGTCCCATTCAATAAAAAAAGATTTTTCTGTAACGTTGGCCATCATATCAGCCACATTTGCCACAGAAAGCCTTGACTCCCTGATATCTTGACAGCCACCTTCAGATACTCGCCAATCAGATCGGTTAATGATTAAGCCGGTTATATGAGCGGCGCTGATCAGATAATGGTCTTGCTGTGACGTTGCCAGGCGCAGAACACAGCAGCCAAGTCTTTTCCCGAGTTGCACCGTCAATGTGAACATTTGTTCAGTGTGTGTTGTACAGCTTCAGTCAAACCTCATTAACAGAAACAGACGATGACATGGTACTACTAAGTCTGCATCACTACATTTTCCCCTAATACACTGCTGTGACAAATCCCTGCAAATTCTCATCAAATCGCAGCGAACAAAGCTCAGAATGTTTGATATATTCAATTTCAATTCATTTTTGAGGTATCCAATTTCTACCAAAGTCAGAGGACCTTGAAAATGGTCTGAATGGAAATTCTGTCTAGCTCCATTACCTACTCCCATCAGAGCTCTTACTACTATTCTGGACGACAGTTATTGTTATCGTTTATGTGCAAACGTCAATTGAATGAAAAAACAATCATTACTTTTAAGTAGAGATGTCCGATATTGGCGTAAAAATGTAATATCGGTATCGGATTTTTTTGGCTTTAAAACCGATAAAAATACGATAATGCTTGCGTTACACTGAAATAGTGCCTATGCGCTTCTGAAGCGTTTACCGGCGCACATATCGGTATCGACCAGAGATGTCCGATAATATCGGCCCACCGATATTATCGGCCCGATATTACCGTACAAATGTAATATCGGTATCGGATTTTTTTGCTTTAGAATCGATAATATAAAAAGCGATTAAAATACAATAATGCTTGCGTTACACCAAAATAGTGCCTATGCACTCCTGAAGCGTTTACCGGCGCACATATCGGTATCGGCTGTTATCGGTTTCGGTAAATTGAGAGTTGGGCAATATCGGCATATCGGCATATCGGATATCGGCAAAAAAGCCAATATCGGACATCCCTACTTTTAAGATATTCTCGATAGCCTCCTCACCTCCTCCCCACCACGAAGGTATAGGTTTGCTTAAAAAGGAGAGAATGACAGATTCTCATTCTGAGCGTGATGATGCTGTGCACACACTGACTCAGATTCCTGCTTTTCTCCTGGGCTGCGGCCTGTAGGTCCTACATCGGCATCCCAGCAAACTCGTGGGTGGACGACTTCATCGACTGGCTGAACCCGGGGGCACGCTGCTGTCGTTTGTACAGCACCGGGGTAAATATCGGCAAGTTCTGCCCCGCAGACAAACGTAAGAAATCATATCTCCTTGACACTTTGGCATAAACCATCTGACCATGTGCCCAACATGAGCGCAACTCAAAGGTGTCTTTGTCTTGGTAGATCATCTCCAGTGCGCATGGAAATGTGTCCCCACGCCCACAGACGGCGTCTTGAGGCCGTCTGTGCAACGGTTCGATCGCTTCCTCCCCATTTTCCTGGGCAACAGGCCGGACCTGCAGTGCCCCAAAGGGTGTGTGTCACATTTTGTTTGTGTGTGTCAACCTCAGTAGCGACAGCAGAGCCTGACCGATCTTCTTCCCTCACGCAGCGGCCTGGGTGCCTACGACAAAGCCGTGGTGCGGGACCAGAGCGGCGAGGTCATAGGTGAGCCGGCGCTGGTTCGCCCCTCTTTGCCGTGTTACTGTTGAGAATCGCTGAAACGCAGCTCCTGCCCCGCAGCCTCCCGCTTCATGGCCTACCACACGCCGCTCAAAAACTCCCAGGAGTTCACGGCAGCGCTGCAGCGAGCCAGAGAGCTGGCACACAACATCACCATGGGCATGAGGGAGGTCCCGGGAACCTCCCCGGACTTTGAAGTCTTCCCATACACGTACGCACCTCGTCCCAAGGACCAAACAAACCCCCCATAAGGTCCTTTACCCCCCTCACTGACCGCCTCTGTCCCTCCAGTTTGACCAACGTCTTCTACGAGCAGTACCTGACCATCGTTCCGGAGGGACTCTTCAACATCTCACTGTGCCTCCTGCCCACCTTCGTGGTCTGCTGCCTGCTGCTGGGCCTGGACCTGATCTCGGGCCTGATCAACTTGGTCACCATCATCATGATCGTGGTGGACACGGTCGGCATCATGACGCTGTGGGGCATCGACTACAACGCCGTGGCCCTCATCAACCTGGTCACGGTGAGGTCGCCCCTCCATATTTGGGACGGAAAGGGGTAGAACGGACATTCGTAAAACCAGATGGTTCAATTCTGGTATTGTCCAAGAGTGCTGCCACTGACCTTGAGCAAAGCATTGAAACTTCTTCAGGAGTGGTTTTGAGTACTTTTAATGGAGAGAACAACATCTAATACATGGTCTGTGTGTGTTTGCAGGCTGTGGGCATCTCCGTAGAGTTCGTGTCCCACATGACGCGGTCGTTCGCCCTCAGCACCAAGCGCACCAGGGTGGAGCGGGCCAAAGAGGCCACGGCCAGCATGGGCAGTGCGGTGAGTGTGTGGGGACACGGATCGCACCCTCACATCATCAGCACAGGCACGTGGGAGTGAAATCTCTCCTGGTGACCTCCTGCAGGTGTTTGCCGGCGTGGCCATGACCAACCTGCCGGGCATCCTGGTGCTGGCCTTCGCCAAAGCGCAGCTCATCCAGATCTTCTTCTTCCGCCTGAACCTGGTCATCACACTTTTGGGGATCGCTCACGGTCTCATCTTCCTCCCGGTGGTGCTCAGCTACTTTGGTATGACACTGCTGTGTGTGTGTATGTGTGTGTGACTGTAAAATGGAGGTTATGCCTCATCCTGTGCTCCTGGTGTTCCTCAGGCCCTGGAGTGAACAAGGCCGTGCTCCTGCAGCTCCAGCAGGCCAAGGCTGAGGCCGCCAACCTGGACCTGAACAACCACGCCAAGCACGCATATGAGAACATGAGCTACGAAAACACCGAGACGCGAAACAGCTCAGAATCCACCGCCGCCACGAGGAGACCCTCAGACGCGACGAGAAAAGAACCCGTGGAGAAGGAGGAGAAGATTGACTGTTTCTGAGCGCTCACAACCACCCCAAGGGTCTCAAATTACCTCTGAAGCAAAGCAGCAAAGACGGACAATAAATCAGAAGGAGCTCGGATGGACAAGCTCCATCTGAGACGGATGAGTTGGACTGCAAATAAGACAGAACCGTGCAATATTTCAGAACTAGCTACTGTAACGTTCCTCAGATGTTTCACTCCCAGGCCCCTCCCCACACAGGCACTGAGACTATAGACCAGATTTACTTTTTTCGATTCTAGAATGATACGACATGTGCTTGAATGACTCATTTTGTACTGTTTTATATTTAATGTAATTATTTTATACATTGGGAAGTCTTCACGTTAGCACTGTGTAAAGTCACGTAAAGGAACACACACTCCAGCACTTCATGTATTACTTTCTCCGATAGCAGCATCACGTCATTGGTAGGAAATGTGCCATTAGTGCAGGTATTTGAAATGTGTTTATGATATGACTATTGATTAAATTAACCAAAAAAAAGTATTAGCTTTGTTAGGTAGTGTCTTTGGATTGCATGCGGGCAAAAGACGGCCCGTGGGCCATATGTGGCCCATGCTGGGCAAGTGGTTCCAATATGGTCCCACACACGTGCCTTTGTACCTCTGCCCTGCAATACCTGGCCTTTCCAGTAGGTGGTGTATCAGTGTGTCGACCTCTTACAAAGCTGTTGTTGGGCCCCCTCAAGTGCTGCATGTAATTATTCAGCCTCTTATCACCACTAGGTGGCAGCACTGCACTCTTTCCCCTCTGTGCAGCACCCAAGGCAGAGCTGAATGAACCTCGAGAAGAGTTTGTGTCTCCAAACACCGACATGCCAGGGGACACGTACGCACCTGCTGTCACGTTGTTGACCCTGCTATGTTTAGCTTTTGCCCTTGTCCACCAGAAGATTGTTTATCTTGGGCGCACAATGAGTGGCCCCCCACACATGTCCTCTGTCCCCACGCAGCCCGTCCACAATCGCTCCAATCTGCAGTAAACGGTCCTGCTACTTTATGTCTTTATGCTGCAGATAAGACCCAGGGGAGATAACGGTGGCTTACCTTTTCCCTCCGTCTGACGATCCCAGGATTCTCCTCACTCACTCTCTCTCTCTCTCCCTCGCTCTCTCTCTCTCTCACACACACACACAGAGAGTTGACAATCAGAGTTCCCAATCAGATGAGTTGGACGTATTGTCGCATCCCCTGCTGGCAGCGTATCTGCTGCAGGTAGAGTAGAGAAACATGAGGGGCCCAGTTACAATATCTGAGGAAGTTTACCACTGTTTTCCCACGTGAGAAGGTCCCAAACCGCATCTTCTCACTGGCCCTGCAGGCGTGACACGGCACAGCTCCGTCTTTGTGCTTTAGCTTGGTCTCCCTCCATCTGAGGGGAACTTCTTCTTGTCTCCAAAGCACCGCCGGCCTCCGTCATGGACCCCTTGCAGCTCAGGCGTTAGCTATGGATCAGGGGGGAATAGGGGACTTACTGTAGGAGGTGAAGTAGAACCCAGAGGGTTGCTGGGTCCGTTCCAGGCGTCTCACCAAGGGACGTCAGAGTGTCCTTGAGCAAGATATTGAAGCCTTGAGTTCTCTCTGAGGTTGTGGGATGATAATGAGTTGGACACGGAAACTCAGAAGTTTCCGTCTGGATTTTCCAAAATGTCTAAAAAAAAAGTAGAGGAGATCAATAGAAAGGAGATCAAATGAGGGACGTCTGTCCATCAATCCATTCTGTCTTTATGACTTGAATGTTTATTGTAAGACTCGTCCAATAAAGACAATATGCTACTAGGACACCATGAAGAAAGGGACGGAGAAAGGGAGGTCTTAGAGTGGAGAACAGGCGGGTTGTTTTTGGTTGTCTCTCTCTGCTACATTTGTGAGTCAATGTCCCGTGTCTCTTTGAGGAAGTGCAGGCGGGACAAAGGCGAAGACAATAAGTGGAGGGGGGGGGGG
>OMPJ01024321.1:2446-21192 GCA_900312935.1 Carapus acus
GATGTTTGAGTGGGAAGGCGCGCTGATCTTCCGCTAGTCTTACCTCCGCACCTCTTGCACGACATCCCACTATCACGATACTCACCCTCCCCCTTTTCTCTCTCTCTCTCTCCCTCTCTCTCTCGCCCTGCGAGGCACGGAGAGCTGTGATACTCTATCCTGTCTGCACTTTTGACCAACAGTCCTGGGTAATGGTTTTCAGATACTTCAAGGTGGCCTGCGTCTGCAGCCAGAGCTGAAAATGGAAAGCAAACACCGGCCCGCCGCCCTCTGGTCCTACTTAGCTCCAATGTAAGCTGATTATTCGGGTTCTCGGTAAATTCTGTCATGCCTTTTCGTGTAAGACCACCATTCCTCAACAGCGAGGCACGCCGGACGCAAATATGTTTTGTTCCTGCCCAACTTTATGCAATGCTGCTGATTGCTTGCCTTTTTTTTCTTTTTTGAGCAGGTTGGCGGACAGAGCTGTGCGAGATGAGCGAATGCGTCTTCCAAATCCGATCAGATACGTAGGTGTGCCTGATGAGACATTGCGCAGTTGCAGTTGTAAACCGTGTGGTTGAATACGGTGTGGCCGCACGGCATTGTGGGCATGTTTTACGAGGTCCTTTCTCAGGTCCCACATGGCCTCTGTGTGTAGTTCCTCGCCACCCTAGAACTTTGTTTACTCTGCCGACCTCTTCTTTTTTTTTCAACTCAAGGCTTTTAGTTGTTGTGGATTTGGAGTTGGGATTCTTGTAAATCATCCCAAAATACCAATCGGACTCACTGCAAAGCATAGTTAGATGTGACGATTGACATTTTTTCGTGTGGTGGAATTTACGACTTGGATTTCATTGCCCAGGCCGGTGTGAAGTCCCAGTTGGGAAATCATGGCTACACCTGGTCGTGTTCTAGGTTACTTTGCGGTTTCACGCGTGGCGATCTGCGCGGAGCTTATTCAAGACGAAGTGGCGACCCCATCAGCTTAGCGTGTCCTTTTATCAAGTCGAAAGAAGTTTTACGTTTACGACCCAATATCACACAAGGTGTTTCCTAAGCCTTTACAAGCCCACAGCTGCTCAGGGGTGGAGGGGGGGTGCTCTCCCTCGAACACACATCTGCTGGTGTTTCCTCCCGCGTTTCACCTCGTCGCCGTCCCTTTTCAAGGGGCTCCGATAGGTATGCAGACCGCAACAGAGCCATCGCTGTTGCACGGTTTTGTTTTTTTGGGGTTTTTTTTTTTTTGGAGAGCAAAAGCAGATTTTCACTCTGCTTGAGAAGAATCCTCGTAAAATGTTGCAACACGCTAAAGACAAATTGTTTTCTGTGGAATCGATTTCAGGCTGATAGGAAATAATGCGAAAGGGAATGAATCATAAGACGATAATGATAAATCATGTGACATTATGCAAGGCGATCAAGTGTCCTCAAAAGTTTCTTTCACGGCCCTTAACATTTCTTCATGTATAATTTCTCCAAAATCATGTGACAACACATTTGCAATCCAGTGAAAACGACCTAGTGAAATACTGATTTTAAAAACTTAAATGATTTTTTTGTTAAAACGAGAGCTCCAAGATAGTTTCAGCCAAATCCCAATAGCTGTGCTCACTGAACACTCGGAAATATTGCTCACCTATTTGTTGTTGTTTGTTTGTTGTCTTTGCAAATACAGCAAGAAATTTCATTATGACAGCCAAGGCACCAACACCCCCCCACACCTCCACCCCACCAACTACTATCACATGCGTACCTGCGCACGCACAGACACACACTTCCAAACACCCTCTCCAGCTGTGAATGTGTGAGGTGTGTGTCCGAGTGTGACGGGAGCAGCCCGGCCTGCACCGCTGGGAGGCGATGAGGCCAGTAAATCTGCAGTGACGGGTGGTCTGCGAGTCTGCCCCAACCTTGGCAGGACCCCCGGGCCCAAATGGAAAGCAGACGTGTTTGGAGTTCGTTCTCTGAGTTACTACTGTTCAGTTGTGATTTACAAGAGTGTGTGAGATATGGAAATCTCTCACGCAACGGCAGATATGGGCTGAGTGAAAGCACATTGTGAGGCCAGCCTGCGGCCTGCGGGGAAGAGCTAATCTGCGAACGCATGCTATCCCTCCATTTGGCCCGCGCAGCTCACGCCGTGTTTTCACCTTGTCATCTCTTCAAGCGGGGGGGGGAACGTCTCTCTCGTGGAGGGATGGAAGGAGCGTGCCAGCGGTGGATGCCCGGCGGGGGTCCCAGGTGGGGTAACATAGGGAACCTCCCATGGCGCACAAACAGTTTGTCAAGTCGGCAGTGATGAATAAGTTGGTGCCACCACTCAGAAAGAGCAGATGAGAGCAAAGATGTTCCCAAATTTACATTGTGCAACATATGATGAATGGTGTATGTCAGTGATTGCTGACAAATTGCTAACAACTTGCCAACAAATTGCAGCAATAATCCAATTCCACAAAATAACCTCATTACAACACTGTACTTTCATATCTATTGTGTGTATTTCTATAAATCAAATACCGATCCTCTCTCTCTCTCTTACTCTGTCTCTCTCTCTCTTTCTCTCTCGCTCTCTCACTCTCACCCTCTCTCTCTCTCTCTCTCTCTCTCTCTGTCTGTCTCTCTCCATGCGTGCACAGGAGGGATCCTTGTTATTCATCTTTGGCATGACATCACTGCATTGTTCTTCCCATCCCGGTTCCTGTTGCATGCACACCTGGCTGCCTACAGGGAGGAAATCTCTCTCTCTCTCTTTTCTCTCTCTCTCTCTCTCTTCTTCCACGTTTCTGTCTCAGTCTTTCCTCTCTGCCCTTTTAACAAGTGCACGAGACTGTCTCTTCCTTGAACGCTCCTGAAAAGGCTGCAAAACATTGAGATATTGTTCTTGCTATGTGCATCTCTACGTTATTATTTTCTATCCTGAGGCAACATTAATGTAATAATGCAGTGATGACAGTTGCACTGTGTTGACACAATGGCGTGAAACCTTTTCAGGAGGATGACAGCCAAACTATAATTAATTTACTTACCGTGTTTGTTTATGCAACACGTAAAAAGACTAAATCTGGTCCGCTCTGCACAGCTGTAGACCTCCACGCGTTGCGTGCACGTGTTGTCCTTGGCCTTGCTGCTGATTTTGTCCCTTTTTGCCAAGATTTCCACAATGGCCCCACCTGTCGATGAGCTCATTTCAATATCGCTGCACAGATAGGTTGCAGATTTAAGCAAAAAACAAACCAAAAAAAGAAAAAAAAAGCCTCTCAACACTTATCGAATAAATACGAATCCAACTTCAGTGCTACCACATTTAAGTGACTATGAAAACAAACATAACGGCAATAGCTCAGTAGCACTCAGATCTATCTGCACTAATACAGTTTTCGGGCCCCTATTTCATTTCAAATTTATGTCCTATTTCACCGCTCACGTTTCTTTTCCAAGCAGTTAAATAATTGCGTGCAACTTTTTTGGGGGGGAGTAATTCCCCTCTGCAGATGTTGTAGGTAAACAGAAACACATGTCACCGCACTAGATTAAACGCTTTGTTTACTTCAGTCCAGACGACACCGGTACACCTTTGGGATCGAAACAGGCCAGTTCAGGACAGAACTGTTTACGAAAACCATTTCCTCTGGCGCGCGTCCGGGCCGCTCGCATGCACGTTGCCTCGCATGAGTCGGTGCTGGACGCGTCCAGCTAGACACGCAGCACGCACACACACTCTCACTCACGCACCAGGATCTTGCCTCTAGACAACACCTGCTCCACACACGAACGCCTCCTGTTTATGTATCTGAGTCTCCGCACGGGGCCCGCCGCTGTCCCCGCAGGAGCTCTTCTCAGGCAATACACGCTTGTAATGAAACGCTCAGAGCGCGACCCGTGACCTCTCAAAATAATATCTGTTGGTAATTTTCAGCTGCCTGGGTGATGAATTGCGACGGGATACAGACTGGGATTGGAGGAAGTGGTGGGGAAAAAAAAAAGCGTAACCGTATAACAAATCACCCGTATTAGGTTGGAGCCTCTTGCTCGGCGACGACGGAGAAAAAAATGAAGTTGTGTGTGAGTTTGGTGCGTCTGCTCTTGCTAAAGCAGCTCTCGTCGGCCTCCAGAGGCATTAGGGAGACATACTTCACGCTTACTATCAGCCAGAGGGTCACTGAGATTGAAAAGCACAAAAGCGGCGCTGTTAGGCACGAGAATACTTGGCTATGGACACACACACACACAGACACGCACACACGGATGCACTCACTAACTGGAGCACCTGGCCAGTTTAGTCACATAAACAGGAACCAGTGGTGACCAATGTCTGGGTGCAAATAAACATACAAACGTGGTGCTGAAATAAAGAGATGTAAAAACGCGCTAACATCTTTATCTCGGGAAATATTTGCTATTTAAAACCCGTTGGCGAGCGTGCGGCGTGTACGACTTTGAGTTCGTGGGTGGGTAAGCGCACTCCCGAATCCATGAACTTGTCAGCGTTTTGTAATGAGGGTTATGAAAATAAAACACACACAAAACGTTGGCCGGTGTCGGCTCCTGTCATAACACATGACACAGACATTCCTGTCGGAGGCCAGTGAGGAGCTGAGTGACTCAGTGTTTTGGTTACGGCTCCACTAAAGCCAGTAGCACGCAGGAGATGAAGCGGCGCCAAGCGCTGCCCTTTCACCGCGGGGGAGACTGGTGGCAGAATTCCGTCTCTTCCATCTCGCCGACGAGCGTCGGTGCCTCGGGAGCAACCGTGAGGTGCCTCCTATCCATGCCCGACTATCTCCGGCTTCGTCCCGCGTACGCCGCCACGCAACCCCCTGAAAAAATCCACAGCGAGGCTCGTGTTCTCCCGTCGGCTGATTCACACCGCGTTTGCTTTCACTGTTTAGCTTTGGGTTTGGCTGATTTCTTTTAGGAATCTCCCAGCGAGGCGCGCGTTTATTTTGGGCTCCTAAGATCAGCACACAAAATGTCATGGCAATGCAAACCCGAGCGGGGTGAAAAGCGAGCGTGATAACAGACGCCGGCCTCCCGTAACCCTGCTTCAGTCGAATATTAGATTTTGGTTTGGATCTTTCATTGTTTTGGCATCGCAGTCGGCCTTTATCTAACCAGTAGTTTGGGGTCCAATTCTTACTTTTATTATGAGAAGCAGCGAGCCAGGTTGATATAAATTAGGAAATACTCAGTGGCCTATCTGACGATATAGGGGAAGACAGATGTTCCAGCATAAACAGTGCATCATCACATTATTACATCCACGTTTCGCTTTGCTATGCGAGCTGTTTTCGGGACATTTTTCTCGGTCCAAAACAGACGGATGCGATCCCACACAGAAACGCTCAGATGGAGGAGTAATTGCTCAGTGATGGACTGACTGGACTCCTCAGAAAGAGGAAAAAAGTGACAAGCTAAGAAAACATTGTGGGCATTTTCAGGCTACGGTATTGCCCCAGTTTCCTTCGATTAGTGTTCCGGGTGCATTTGGAAAATATGCAGAAGAGGAAAAAGAAAATCCAGAGCAACAAATCGGAAACAGGTCACGGCTGCATCATGCAGCTGTCGCCATGCCTCAGCCGGGACCGTTCCAAGCGGAAATTCCGACAAGCTGCGGAGGAAAGTCGGATCGGGAAGGAGTGCCGGTGTGTTCGTACGGGTTTGTAGCTCACCCGTAATTGGCAGATAATGACCACCTGACACATTTGGGGCTAATGTCCGCTGGACACCTAATGCTGTTCGATCTGTTCAATCTGAAAAGACTATTCGTACACCTGAAATCAAAAAAGCATTTGTTCATGCTTTGCACCATTTGCTGTGATCTTGAATTAAGATAAATCTCTTTGAAGAACGCTGCGCCACCTGGTTTCTGGCAAACAAACATCAAAAGCAGAAACTGGAGCTGTCTGATTCGTGGCTGAGCTTTCCAAGCTCAGATTTATGCTTAAATAAGGAAATAAACACCAAATGATAATTTATTAGCTGGGTAGGCCTGGTTACATCTCATCACCGAGTAAATGAGGGTCATTGGCTGTCAGCGTGGCAGAGAGAAGCGATCAATCACCTGAACACGTGTTTCCTCTGACACACACGAGTGCGTTTGCTCGGGACAGGATCATCTGTAAGTCGGCACTCTATAAATCTCGCCGCTCGCTGGTACTGACGGGTTGAACCGCAGACTAACCTCAGACATCTGCAGGCTGACCGAATCCTTTCCCCTGCGCTGCCACCTCGCCCCGACCGATACTGTTCAGCTCACTCCCACGGGGGCCCCGGGTTAGTTAGATTAGTTAGATTAATATCAGCACCAGAGAGGTACAGCTGTGCTGATTCTGTCTGTCTCAGCCCAACAGCTCCGTTCGTCTAGGATTCGCTGAGACGGCACAGACAGCAGGGAGGACTTTTAGAAAAAAAAAAACAGCTTCCAACATCATGGCACAACGCAGCGCTCGGCATTTTGATGAGGGGGAAATATTTACTGGTATAAAAGAGGTATGGAGCTGAGTGTGTGCAGCCAAGCGCAGGAAAAAAAGGCAGGCTGTGTTTATGTGTGTGAGAGGGAGAGGGAGAGACACACGCATACGCCCACACACCTAAATTTATACTTGTTTTTTATTTTGAGGTACTTCTTATCATCTTCATCATCATTACAGTCATCATCGTCAGTATCATAACAACCATCCTCACCCTCATCATCTCATCCTCACTGCTATTACTTCCGTCGTCCTCATTACCCTCTTTGTCCCCATCATCATCAACATCATCATCATCATCATCTCCATTACGGCCATCATCCCCATCATCCTCATCCTCATCCTCATCACCACCAGTGTCTTTGTCCCAAGGACATTATTGACCGTGTTGGACACCTTTCGCCACACATTCCAGGATCCAGTGTCACAGTAGCATCACGGTACTTTCTTTAACAAAATGTATGATTCGAATAAATCCATTATTGCTTGTTCGATTTGGTAGTTGCTGCTCCTACTACCAGATATTGACAAATGTACCAAAACATATACGAGCATGTTTTTAGCAGCACACAGATGAAGGGCAGGGCGCTATTCGTTATTTCTGTCATACTAAATGACTCACGCGACAGCTGAGTGGCATGAGGACGGCAGGACAGGATACGTCCAATGAGACTCACCGACACAGAGCAGAAGCTGAGCGGAGGGGGAAGCCAAGCCCGAGAGGAGTAATAAGACACTCATCTGGAAGTATTTTCTGTTAGATCAAAGTAACGGCAGTAATGCAAGCGGCCATGACGGCTATCTTATCTGGGGATTAAGGTTAGGGAAGTGCTCCAGATCGTTGGAGATAAAGTTATAGACTTGGAGAGATTTCATCAGATTTAGACTGCTGATGGTTACAGTCATGATGACGGTGCTTATCCTAAACAGTTAGAAGAGTAGAAACCAGGAAAGCTGGCAGGCAACGTATCTAATATCTATGTAGGGATAATGAAATACCTCGCTACCTCCTGACGTTATGTACGATTTTAAGGCGAAATCATCAATCTCCTCTCTGACCATGGAAGAATATGGTGATGGATGTGAGAGAGAAGAGAGAGAGGGAGAGTGAGTGAGTAAGAGGGGTCAGGGGGGGCAAAGACTTCCCTCTTGGTAAAAAAAAAAAAAACCCACCCTAACAACTTCGTATTTACTTTGTGCCATTTACAATTGTTCATGGTTTTCACCAATACACAATTTACGAAGGAAGGGTCAGACAGAAACAGTTGGGACAAAGGTGTTTGAAACAGCAGAGATGATTACAGCCAATATGTCGTATTTTTCGACACACTATATCAATACCAAGTCTAATTCTTTGGCCAGGCTAAGGCCAGTACTAAGGATTGAGAGTAAACACCCGAGGACACCCTCACAATTTCAAGCCAAGTCTGGAATTCAAACACAAATCGTCTGACATCTAGTCTGCCGCTCTACCTCCACCACTGAGCATCCAAAGGTGTTCGTCCTGGTGTGACCCACTTTTCATGCATGATTTTCTTATTTTCCATCACACAAATCAAATTTTTGTTGCCTGCCTCTCAGTATAAATGGATGCTTTGGATTCGTGTTTCTCCCGGGTGGTTTGAGGACCTCAATCTTTACAACCTGGGGCCTTCAAGCAGGGTCAAGGGGGCACGGACGGGTTTGGCCAATTTACTTGGTGATGGACACCAACATGAATGTCCACAGGGTGCGGGCGTCTCAGCCCAAAGCACCCCAAACGCCATGCTAAAGAGAGACTTTGAACACTGGGGTCGAATAAACACACCAGCCGACCGTCGGACGGAGCGTTACTGTTGAGCTTTCGCACAAACGCACACACACTAACACACACAAGGCATAAGTTTCGCTTACACACAAGCGGAACCAAAATACCACCTTAGCCTGAATCCCTGTAGTTCACGGGAGGGCAGGAAAATCTAATCTGATAAATTGAAACAAATGTGAAATACTGCAGACCAACATCTAAACCACAGAACGTAGCGGGTCTGGCTGTGTATTGGTTTACATATTTGCGATTATAAATACAACCCGGAGGATTCCATGTAAACCGTTTCCTCTATTCTGGCTGAAGAACTTCTTTTCTTCTCCCTCCCGCTTCCAGCCGCTACGATTGGCTCTGCTGATTCTGATACACGAACAGATATGGCGAGCATCTTCGGCGCTGATCCACAACAGCTGTTGGTGCATTAAATGGGATCAGAGTATTCCCCGAACGACGGAGCGCAACGCCGGCTGGCATTCTCCAACAAGACCTGTTACAGGAGCCCCAGTAAACCGAAGGACAAGCACGCCACCACAATTTTCACACACCGACTGACACATTAGCGTGTGGTGTCAGCCAGAAGCAGGACGATGCAGTCACAAGTTGTGACCATAAATTCTCTGCATCCTGATGATTTACAAACAGGCGTATATAACCTGAATCGGGCTGGTGTGATTTATTATTGTCAAATTAAGGGAAAGCTTGACTTGCAGTGTGGGAAGAAAAACAAAAAGCAACACTTCTCACAGCAACATAGATCAAGCTGTGTAAATATATCAACACATGCTGTAAATAACCTATGAAAGACAAGAGAATCCATCCCCCCTGGAATATGGAAAGAAATGTTAGATTATGAGGTCAATGGCTTCTTAATGTGATTTGTGATAGTATAAACACAAAAGCACAAAGCCTGTTCCATTAGATTCAGTTTGAGGGGTAACATAAAACTGAAATATATACATTTACCGCAAAAACAGGCTCACTGGTGAAATCTTTAACCCAGAAGCAACATGTATGTGTGTATATTTGTCCGGTAACATGTAACAGACGCTATCTTCGGCGAAGAAATTGCCAAATTAAACATTCAACCCTACCAATCAATCGCGTTTATTTGTTTATCCCTCTGTCAAGCGCAGTGTATCAAGGCACATTTAGCCAGTTCCACACATAAATTCAGGTTTTCTTATCAAGGCAACAGGGAGAAACTCCCAGAAAACCTGTGAGAAATGAAACAATTCACCATCTGAGCTGCAATGGGGAGAAAGAGAAGAACATTCAGCATCTCACCCCATTTCCTGCACGGTTCCGCAGAGGAGGAGTAGCCGCTGAGGGTCTCGCACCTCCCAGCAGGCCTCAGCAGCAGCAGAGGCCTGAGCTGCCACCATGTGTCCACTTTTACTGCACTCACACTCCAGCACTGGTGTCAGCAGGACCCAGGAAGAGAAGCTTCAAAGAGCACAGCGCGCGTGTGTATGTGTACGTGTGTGTGTGTGCGTGAGAAAGAGAGTGTGTGAGCAATTGTGGGACAGACCCAGATAGACCCCTGCGAATGTGTGTTGGTGTGTGCGAGTGTGTGCTGTCTTTACCGCAAAAAGCACATAGATTTGTGTAACCTGCTGTCACGAACTCGGCTCCTACACTCTTCTTCACACACTTCCTTACAGGGTGAGTAGAGCCTCTAAACACACACATGCTCTCGCTATTCTTTCCATAGACACACACGCTTGGTGCGCAAATGGCTGTTCAAGAAGTAGTCGGCAGTTCCCCGCGTGAAGGAGCGAAATAATCTGTCCTCTTGTCTCACGTTGACACCAAACTCTGCTTTTTTTTCAACAAATTTGAAACGATCTAACACACAACTGGATAAAATGTGAGTGACACGGTGCGGCGCAAGCTGCAACTAGATGTTATCTTGGCTAGAATAACGACCAAAGCAGTTTTAATTACATTTCTCTTTTATTTCAGATCTGTTTCCAGTATACTGACAATACCTCTTAATCTAACCAAAAAAAAACGTCATTATTGAAGTGTTTTGGGATATTCAGCCAAAAGACAAAAGTCGTGTGTGTGAAGACTTTTTGTGGGAGTGCGCGTGTGTCTGTAAGTCAGGGTGTGCGTGCTCGTGTGTGTGTGTGCCTGTGTGTGTGTCTAAGTTGCAGTTATTTTTAGTGAGGGCTCATGTTTGAGGCTCCATCCCTGGAGATCCTCAATTATTATGGAATTTAGAAAGCAAGAGCTTCAAGCAAAACAAAACAGGCTAAAAACGTGCTAAGAATAGACGCGGCTCAGGCAGAGTCCATACGCCGCCCGCGTCGATATGCTGGTAGCGTTGGCGAGGCAGGAGAGAGCATCAGGCAAATGAGCGCACACACACACACACGTGCGCGCGCACACACTCGTGCACGGAGCCTATTCTCCCTCCTGGAATGCTTTTAGAGTGTTGAGAGCAGATGCAGTGTGGAGGCAGATGTCTCCGCTGCAATAGTGGAAACTTAACTATCATAAATTCTGGGTCTAACTAACTACGTGCTAATGCTACATGCGGCTCTGAAGCTGCAGCCCCAATGATAAATTACGCTAATATTCCTGTCCGCAAAGGAAAGATCCAGGCTTCTGCAACAGCCTTCTCATATGCTGGACGCTCCGTAGCTAGAATGGCGACCGGCACGATTCGTGTTAGAAGCCCCAACCCTAACTAGCAAACTGAGGCGAAACAACCCCCTCAACGTGCTCTCAAAACGCGAGCAACGAGCGATGATAACACCTGCGCGAGCCCGAAAGGGAAAAACAGCGCGGCAGTAAACCCCAGAGAGCCAAGCAGGGGCCGGAGTTTGGAATGGGATTTGAGCTCGTTTTTCGAGCTTTCATGTTCGCGTGTTACCTCGCAATCATCCAGACTCACATCGACCCGCGCTGGCCCGCCGTCGCCCCAGCGATCGGAATCAATTAAACAGAGCCGTAGCATCGTAAACGCTGACACACGGCAGTGAAACCTTCGAAGGCCCAGGGAGACCAAAAAAAAACGGGGAGAGGAAAAACTCAGCGAGGAGGGAGGGAGGCTAGTGGTGTGAGCGATAGCAATTCAAGCACGACTGTAAACTGCAAACATGGCTACCACGTCTTTGATCCTCTGGCAGCTTTCCGCATGCACGCAAAACACACGCAGAGGTCGACACAAAAATGAATTATGTTTGGAATCGCAATGATGATGATGTCATTGTCATGCAAAGTGCAGATGGTTTTAGATGGTTTTACACGGATGACGTCAGCGCTGAATTAAGGGATGAGAAAAACAAGAGTAAAAGCAGCTGGTTGGGTCAAAAGTTGCTGGTTTGATACCCAGCTTCTCAAGACATGGCCACAAATGACCCAAGGGGTTGTTATTCTTCAAAATCTCTGCAAAAAAAATTGTAATATATTCATATTACAGGTATTTATCATCAAACATGTTTGTGACATGAGGCAATATTTTTCTTTATTTATGTTTTCATTAATTTTGAGAAAATTCTCAATATCTAGAGAATTTGGAGGAGATCGTGGAAGAGTATAGGTATTGCTATGTTGTGCATCTACGGTTAAGGGACGAGAAAAACAAGAGCAAAAGTAGCTTGTTGGTGCAAAGGTTGCTGGTTTGATACCCTGCTTCTCAAGAGCCGCCAATGAGTTGCACTGGTTGAAGTCCTCAAAGTGTCCTTGAGAAACATCTTCATCCAAAATACCTTTGAGCAAGGCACTGGAACCCTAGGACCCCTTGGAACACGTGCACAGACGGGCTGCTATGCTCCCCATGGCCTCGCTCAGACTGCTTCCAGTCGAAGAGTTCCAATGTCCAAACAAACTAATGAAATGAGCAGGACGAGGGCAACAATGACTCATGTTTCGGGGGCGAATTCGCGGAAAAGCGCTTCACACGTGCAGGACGAGCCACCCCTTCTGAGGACCAAAACACACGCAACCGCGCAGAGTTGACGGGGAGTTTAAAAGGGAGGGAGAGGCGAGAAGAGACGGAACAGGCGAGCTAAACACGCGACCCGTCTTTTTGCCTCGGGCCCAGCCCAAGTGCCGCTGCAATCGGGTTGTGTTTGTGTTTTGGCTGTCATAAAGAGGTAGGTGTCCGTGATTGGCAGCAGAGCCTGTGACCTCTTCCCAAGAGGTCACGGGCATGGAATGGTTGGACATTTATTGAAAAACTCGTAATTAAACCCTGGCAACCCGGAACTTGACCTCAGGTTTGTTCAAAAGCAAAAATCCATTTCCGCAAGAAGTTTTTTTTACTCGTCCGAGGCATGAAAAACCTTGAAATCCAGGACGGTGGACGCTGTCCGCCTGGTCCACAAGTCCAGACGTCCGTGTGAACGGCCGTCTGGGGGTGATTGAAGGGACAGATGAACAAGCCAAAGTGACACCTAATAGATCAGGTCTTTACGGGCTTTACGACTGCCGGTTCATCAGATGAGAGGGGACGGGAAGGGGGGGACCTAGAAGGCTCTCTCCCTCTCTCTCTCTCTGACCTCCCCGAGGGTGTTCATCATTAGGGCCCATATAAACTTTTGAAGTGGCGACTCCAAGGGAAGGCCAGGCATGTAAGGCAATAAATTGTGCCTTAAAATACAAACGCAAAACGTGAAAGAGTTCACGACCCCTGACACGCGGATGACTACTTGTAAGAAGTTATGTCCTCTGTTTTGCTCCCCTCGGATGGATACCTGCCAGCCATAACTTACAGGTTCCCACTGTTAACTCTCTATAAAAAGTCCAAATTGAATTCGAGGGCTATTCTTTGAAGTTTCCCGCCGGCACAGGCCAGTAAATAATACGTGATTCGCCCGCGGCTACTCGCCGCTGCAAACGAATTGTGATGTTCTTTGCAGAAATTCTTCAAAGGTTTGTCACTGCGGCAAATTGTTGGAGCGTCGATTAAGGAACGTGAGTCAGGATGAGGTTTAGTTATGAGCGAGAGCTTTCCTGGAAAGGGGAGGGGGCGGAGGGGCAAGCTCGGTGGTAGTTCTGCAAGAGTGAGCGTGCACGCAAGCAAACGTCCCTGAGGTATTTAGAGGGCGAACGCCGAGGAGAGTCTTTGCTTTCCCGAGAGTTGATAGCTCCCTCTCACGTCGGCTGGGTGAGTGGCGGGTGGGAGGCAGGCAGAGGGAGTTTCTCCGCCGCATCTCAGCCAGGGACAGCTGACTGGTCGGGATCTAATTGCTCCTCCGTGAGGTCAGCGAGAGGCATTTATCTGAGCGGCGGAGGATGCACGGAGCGAGCTGGGCTGCCAGACTCGGGGGAAACTTCCATGGGATCTGTCGGCTCCTGCTCGGCTCGCAGGGCTCCGTTTACAACCCCACGCTGCAGCTTTAGTTGCCAAAGTTGAGGGAGACACCACTCTGACTTCTGCCCATGTAAGTTCCAGAATCTTTGTTTGAATTCCTGATCTATTTTATCTTTCTCCGCAGCATTGGAGTAGGTCTTGTGTGAGTCTGGGTATGTGAATTCGTAGCACGTGTTTAGAATTGTCATACAGCTGCGGAGCAAATGTGATGTTTCACTTTTTGTTTTTTTCTCGTCCTTAATGGGAAAACACATGTCAGTAGAAGAGGAGGGTTGCATTTACGGCAACCACAGACGGCAACACGCCTCGGTGCGTGGCTCTAACGATAATGACCTTAACTCCGTAACGAGGACCGTTTTATTATTCGACTGTCTTGGCTGAACTCACATCTGCATCTTTTTCTTGGCAGAGTTACGCACCGTGACGTCTCCCCCACCCAAACTGGATTATGGACGTCCCCGCCGGGTTAACCGACTGAGAAGGATGCTGCCGTCCATATGTTCAATCGCCGAGGAATAAAAAGAGACATCATCTCAGACCGGCCGTCAGCAGGTTTTCTCCAGACTTCCCGCAGGCCTCGGTCGTCCCCCCGGCAACCTCAGACCAGCCTGTCTCAGCGTCCCGCCAGGAGCCCCCCCGACCCTCCGCGAGGAAGACAGAGGCAGGGGTCACAAACAAAGGGTCACAGGCCAGGGGTCAGGAGTGGCACCGTGGGGGGGGGCGCGGAGGTGTAGCGAGGACGTCTCTATCCCACATTTCAGTATGTTGTTCTTGGATCCCCACTGCATCGTAGTATAATGCGCAAATGGATGCCAACATGGAACCTTCACAATCTGTTCTCGGGACTCTACCTGCACGCCATCTTCCTGCTGGGCAGCGTGTGTGTGGTCTGCAGTGACTGCACGCCAGAGCAACTCGCCGCCATCATGAACTGCTCCAAGCATGAGCGCCACACCAGGAACTACGACTACATGGAGGGAGGAGACGTGCGGATCCGACAGCTGTTCAGCCGCACGCAGTGGTTCCTCACCATCGACGACTTCGGCAACATCAACGGAACTCAAGATCCCACCAACTGCCACAGTAAGATGAGAGATTTATTCTACTTTACAGTGCTGAAAATGTCCCTCCGTTCCCCTAAGTTGTACTTTATTCCTTCAAATACTTCCGAAACAGCCGAGATGGTACTTTCCAGTAACCACCCTGATCCATCACCCGCGTTGACGCAGTGTTTATAGGTTGCTTCGATTTCCCGGCGCAACATTAGACCAGCCAAATCCTGCAACAGCTGTAACAGCCTGTAAACACGCTCAGCAACGAGGCAAACCGGCGGGCGCTGTGGCGCTGATGGGAAACAGAAACTCTGTCTGACTCCGGCTGGCACAGAGTCACACCTGTTCGGCCCTATTTACTCTACCAAAAACACTCCCGCAGCCCCAGGACACGATCTCGGGACACGTTAGACAGCGAGAACACTGAGAGGAGGCTTGAAATGCTGCGGTCTTACTCTAAATCCGCATCTGACACGAGTGTGACTTGGTCTCTGTCTGTTTACCACAACACGCGGGCAGCTACTCACCGTGTCGGGCCAGGAATCAACGTGTTTGTTTGTTTGTTTTTGGCAGCCGCACACTCCAACTGCATACTTTTTCGCAGATGACAGCTCGGTGCTGTCAACGTGGTGCAGTGCGCAGCTGTTACTGTGGCCTGTTTTAATCGCCTGTCACAGCGAAATAGGTAATTCAACACGGTGAATTTCTAACCACGAAAAAAACACGGCGCGGCCCAGAAGGAGCCGACGTATTTTAACGGGTGCATTATCAATCTTGACGTCGTACGTCACAGGCGTCCATCATTTCCTCCCTGGTCACACGCCACCGAGCGCTGCTCGGGCTGGATTGTTAGCATGACAGGGATGGAGAAAAACAACTGTGTAACAATAGGTGATGAAAAGCAGAAAAAAACAGAGGCATCCACATGTGGCTGAGGATAGCACGCGAAAGCTCGCTCCGAGAGACTCCAGCAGGACGAGGAGCCTCACGCAGATACGCATCTTGCATACCAAATCGGCCATTCGTTGCCTAATACCTGCGCAACAGAGGAACCTCACAGAAAATCTGGAACATGTTTGGTTTCTGGCTAACCTTTGCGAACATGTCACCACCATGGGGAAGATTTGAATAAACTCATCCCAGCACCAATCAGGTTTTTATTTCTTATTGTATGAGAGCAGCACCAGGCTTTTACCGCCATGCTGGAGCTCTAACCAGAGAGATAGTTCTGAGGTAGCAGAGACTAATTGGCTGCGTGGGATGGTCAAGTTAAAGGAGCTAGATCAACCACTAAGTGATCAGCTGTTCCGGCTCCTCCAAGTCGTCTGACTTGAGGTCCCATTCCCTCCTCCGCTCTCTCTCTGCGCAACAGGTGTGGCACAGCGTCCCCGACCCCTTGTCCACACTCTGTCCAGAGATTATCTCGGATTACTCCCCACATGTTAGTTTACGTAGCCGGGGGAGTGATGACAAAGACGAGGTCGACCCTGGCAAAAGGGCGTGCAGGAGAGCGACGCGTGCCCGGAGACGCTCTCCGTGCCGCCGTCGCCCACATAACAAGCCTCCCAGCGCCTCATCTTCCACCGCAAAAGTCTCGCCCCCATCATTCCTCCAGGGGCTCCAGCTGGGAAACGGCGCAACCTGAACCTCGGCGCTGCTCTTGCGAGCGGCTGTCGATGTATGATTAATGAGAAAATGAACGGGAAACGGCTCGGGTTGCTCCAAACGTGCAAGCAGCTCATGAATTATGCCGCATCCTCGGCTGTGTCGATAAGCCACGCCGGAGGTCAATAGAGGTGATTATGAGATTAAAGTGAACCCGAGCGCGCTGCAAAAGAACGGCGATATAAAGACCCAATATCAAGTGCGAGCCCAGCACAAACAACATTCCGAAATTAGGGGACGGCCATCTGTTAGTAATCTGGCATACGGTGGAGCCTGGCATGCTTAATGTCAGTCTGAAGAGCTTTAATTGAGTTCTTCCCTTTCTTTCGGCCTGTCTGTCAAACTGAGCAATTTCCTGTCTGTCTGAATGACCAATGAGGTGTCACATTCCCTAAGAGCTGGCAGACCTTGAGAGGGAGCAGGAAAAGTGTGTGTTTGCAGCCCAAATGAAGCATTGCTGTCAGGGGGTGTCAGATACTAAAGTTTAATGGATATTAACCAGCATCGGTAATGCATAGGAGAAAATATAAACGGGAGAATAAGTCAATTCTAACTACACAGTCCACAACAAGAGACTGTGGACTCTGTATTAAAGATGTTATTTACCAAACATTTACTCAGATAAAGGCAGTGTTTGGGCGAGAGAGCCAAAAACCACAATAACAGAAGAGAAGGGAGACTGTGGGATTATAATAATACAAACAACAACAACAGCTGCTAGTGCTATTGCACAACAGGAAATACTAGGTAGTGATTTGGGTCAAGGTACTGATTATTTAAGATGTGGCAAATCAGGAGTGGGACCTCATCTAATGGCTGCTATGACATCCCAGGTGTCTGTATTTTATTTTAAAATTGGTTTAAACTCTACACGTATTTACCTCGAGCTATGAACGCATTATTGTGCCTTCAAGCTTGCAGGATGTCGGAAGTGCAACCCAGTACAAGCTGTGACCACCACCAGAAAACGAATATCAACTGTAAACGTTGATTCAAAGAATTCAATTTGCTTATCTTATCGCAACTTTTCCCCGTCTCTAATCCACATTTGTGAGCTAGATCAACATCACAAATTACAGCGAAACGATTTCCGCCTGGATTGCCACCCAGTCTCATCAACTCAGAGCCCCAGAAATCCCAAACAGTCCCCCTCCGCCCACCCCCTAAAATGCTTCTATGTTCTCACAGAGCGAGGGAGAGGGCCCGGCGTGTAGCGTGCAAACTGCGAGCGAGGAGGCGGTTTCCTCAATCCTTAGAGACGCCGTTCTAATCTGCCTCCCACATGTGCAATGGCACAGGCTGTGGTTTGTGTAACGGCCACCCGAGCCAGTTAACAAGGATTGAACAAAGCCGGAGGGAGCGCGTCCTGATTGGGAACAGGAGCCTCCGTCCCGCTTGGCAACAAACACGAATGCAAAGCAGAGACATGGAGGCAGTTGTTGATGTTGTTGGCGTGTTTTAGTTTGACCTTTCTGGGCGTCATCCCCTCCCTCCCCCCGCTCCTGCGCGGCTGTCTCCACAGGTATTCTGGAGATCAGGACTGTGTCGGAGGGGGGCGTGCTGGCCATCAAGGGAGTCAAGAGCCAGTTTTATATCTCCATGAGCAAGGCCGGACAGCTGCAAGGCAAGGTAAGCTGCAGACGCTGGGCAGAAGTGGACGGACGAAACCTAAACGTGAGGCTGTGTGGCACACTACGTGCTTTATCTCAAGCAATCTCTCCTTCTTCCGACAGAAGATCTACAACGAAAACTGCAACTTCAAGGAGGTTTTCCTAGAAAACTACTTCAATGCCTACTCCTCGGCCAGGTGGACTAGAAACGGCAAGGAGATGTTCATAGCCCTGTCTCAGAAGGGACGGCCGCTGAGGGGGAAGAAGACGAGGAGGGAGCACGTGGCGTCTCACTTCATCCCCATTCAGTGCCGGGAGGAGGAGAGGAGGGTGGACTGAGAGAGCGGAGGGGGGAGATGATGGCGGTTTCCGTCACCGCGTATGTACTTTGAACAGACACGGGAAACACGCTGCTGTAAAACCGCTTCTCTGAAATCGCTCTGACTGGCATCCAGGCTGAAGAAACCAACAAAGGTCCAACCATTGTTACTGGTATTAAGTGACACGTTCTACCGCTTCATCAAACAGCTAGTTCGACATCTTCCCATTAAAGATGGGAGAAGGGGAAGCTTAACGAACAAAAGAACCCAACGCCTGAAAAAAGAGAGATTTTGACTTTGCCTTGGAACATTTTGAGCAAGCTGGACTTGTCTTTCCTACTGGTACAAGTACCCAGAGCGGCATACCCTCTGGCATCACGCAGACCAGGCGGCTGCTCCATTTCCTTCTCTTCGTCTTCGACCAAACTGTGGTCGAAAGCACTGCCGCTGCTTATCGACTGCCCCCCCATCCCCCCCCCCCCCCCACCCCCCCCTCCTCCTCCTCCCCCACCCTCCA
>OMPJ01024338.1:3241-31369 GCA_900312935.1 Carapus acus
GGGAATGCCGGGTTAGTATGATTGTTTATTGAATGAGTACGCGGCGTTCTGATGCCACAAAGGGCGAGAGGCTGCTCCGAACGTGGGCTAATGAGTGGATTCCTACCGCCTGTTCAAAGTTCAAATATCATATTGTGTCTGGCGTAATGTATTCAAATCCCTTTAGCACTCTAAGGCTCTAGCCCATAAATATTTCATTGTGTTTTAATGCCATTGATCAATTCAATATTGTAAATTGCCCAAGACAAAACACTTGAATGCAGTCAGTTACACAATACTGTCAACACACATTGCTATGCTATTGAGTCGGTTTCTCAGTCCTTTTACAACATTTCTCCACAGGCCGACCACGAGAAAGAGGAGGGGGGTGGGAAAGGCACCGAAGGCGGGAGAGAGAGCGAGGCAGAGCGGGAGAGCGAGACAGAGGCCTGAGAGTTACAGTGGCCTGGCCCCCAAGTCTCTCTCTCCTCCAGCAGCGCGGGACCCCTCGCCAGGCTGTGACACCCTGTCCATTGGGGACTCATCTGTCTGGCCCGCCGTCTTTGTACTTTACTGTTACTGATGACATTTTGGTGTCACGGTGTCACCATGAAATGGTTCCCCTCCCACGTCGCAGCCTGCGGCGGCGCAACTTGTTGGACAATGAGCGCCCCAAGAGTTGGGGCTGGAACCCAGGAGGCCCCCGCTGGGTGCATCGCCCTAACCCTTCCCCCCTCCCCTACTCCCATGAAATCGGGAATTAGTCGAAGCGTTGCTGACGACAAGTCAGTGTCTGTGTGTCCCCGGCTCTTCCCAGGGCCCGTCCGGGACCCTGGGTGAGGAGGACAGAGACACAGACAGAGGGACGAAGGGATGGGAGCTTTGGAGGTCATCGAGGGCAACCTACCCTCGCAAAGATCAAACTATACTTCACCCTTGGCACTTTCAGAGAGCAGGGGGGCGGGCGGAGCCCCATATTCTCTCTGGCACGGTTGCGAACACGGGAGTGAAGGTTCATCACCAGATTATATTTACAGTCATCTGAGCGAGCGCTTCAGCACACAATTTCTGTCCAACAAACAGTGAGAAGGAAGAGACGCCCTCGTGTTCTGTGATTCAAAGATGTATATCACTGAGTGGTCTGCTGACTAAGGTTGCCAGCTGTGCCAGCAAAAATATGTCGTTTGGCTGCCTTAAACCATGTCAAGTGGACCCTCTGTCCTAATTTTTCACTCAATCATTAGCTACATGAGGTGCTCCTACCTTTGGATTCTCCAGGATGCCGGACTCATAGCTGTTGGAAGACAGAGGAGATGGTGACGCAGTCCAAATGTGACGTCAGACTGGCCGTTACTGCGGCGCCGGCGAGACCAACCTGATGTGCATGAGGTTGGCGTCCATGCTCCAGGGCGCCCGTGGGGTTACGGGCACTGGGATGCCATTTTTCTGGAGGATCACAAACACATTTGTTATTTATATAGACTTTTTGCTTTCCCCCCCCCTCATTCTATTCCTTTTGAACCGCAATTCAGCACCGTAGTTTCATCACTTAATGCAATTGCTGTAATGACAATAAAAGATTCCTGATTCCAGATAACATTCAGGTTTACCACTGCATGTTCGCAGACACACATACACACACACAAATGTCGGAGCCAGTGCCGAGCGGTCAGGGGAGAGAAATAAAAGGTAAAATGAAAAGATTGGTTATATGGTTGCATTTACCTCGTGACTTGCATTATTAACTTATTCTTAAGTTAACTGCTGTCAATCAAATGGTGAATAAGCTATTCAATAGGGTTCATTTCTTTTTATATCTGATTGTGATATAGTCAGTGCCTCACCTGCCATGAATTTCACAGCACAGCACTGATCAGAGCTGACCGGGCTGCTCACAGCAGTGAGTTACATGGACAGATGTCAAAATACTACAGCATGCAAATCATTTCAAGAGGCGGATACCCGCATTGCTTATATTACTTATGTTATTAATTCTTCCGTTTAACATGTATTTTGTTGTCCAGATCACTCAAATGTTGAGGTCACAGACACAGACATTCAAACAAACAAACAATCAAAAAAACCCCCCAAGGTTATCAGCCTGATATTTTTGGTGTGTTGAATACACAAAGTCAACATTTGTGTCTCAGCGCTGCACTTTGCACACATCACCGGCAAAGCCACTGACACGTCGTTACTTCCCTCTAGTGGAAAGAACAGCCGCATCAGAGGCCTGTGTGTGTGTGAGAGAGTGTGCGCGTGTGGTGTCCGACATCTCAGAAGATGAGGTTGGATGTGTGAAATCGAATCATCGGCAGAGAGGAGCGGTGAACACATGGTATCGTTTGATATTATTCGCTGGAAGTCGCTCCGATGCGATTGTTCTGTCTGCGGTCTTTGTCCCGGTGAACATTAAAGTGCTGTGTTTGCACAGCCCAGGTCAGATCAACATCTGTTGTGTTGCTCTGGAAGCTATAAATCGCTGCTTTTGTTTTGGCTTGATTTTCCTGCCAAGATGCTGCTGCACTGTTGAATTCCAAAGTCTCAAATATTGCAAAAATGTCAAAAATGGCGACGCTGGTGCTGAAAGTATGATAGGATGAGACAGTGGAATATTATCAATGACATCTTCAATATTTGTTTATGTAACGTCTCCGGGAAATTCATTAAGAAAAAATAAATGAACTAATTGAGGACTGTTGCCACTTGCACTCATAAATCTGATGGTTTGCTTGGTTTTCTGGTTCACATACTCATTAAGTGGACACCGATAGTCATGTAACAATTGGCAAAAAAATAAATGAAATGTTTGGCAACATAGCAAGTGATTTTGAGAGAAAAAGTTTTATCATTAAGGTTGGAGATCTTTGCTGATCTTGACTACCTGAGCATACTGGAGAAGGTCTGTTCTCCCACGGAAGCGTGTGTAGAAGTCAGGAATCCGCCAGGGTGCGATGATCTGAGAGGGGAGAGAGGATAGAAATGTGGAACGGCACAATTCATACACACACACATACACACACACGCGCGCGCGCGCACACACACACACACACACACACACACACACACACACACACACACACACACACACACACACACATACACACACAGTGATGGTGTATGAAGCTCACCTTGACCTCGGGGTACAGAGCATAGCACGTCAGCTCGAAGCGAATCTGGTCGTTTCCCTAAAAGATCACAAAAATCCATCACTCAGTAACTCAGGAGACTCGCACGTCAATCACCCACTCGGTGTCTAGACAGGGAGACAGTAGCTGCACTCGAAGTCGGTCTGTTTCCCCTTAAAATGTGGAGTATAATCGAGTTAGAGATTTAAACACAGATTATATTTGCATAATTGAACGTCTCGTCTATGCGGTGCGGGAGAGGAAACACTTCGCGGTGTTTGTCTCCACCTACTGGTTAAAGAACAGTAGTGCAAGTGGATACTACATCATTGGTGAGCGGAACTGTATAAAGCCCTTTACAAAGACAGACAGACAGACAGGCAGGCAGGCAGACAATCAGGCAGGCAGGCAGACAGACAAGCAGACAGACAGACAGACAGACAGGCAGGCAGGCAGACAGGCAGGCAGACAGACATAGTGCATCATTCAGAGGAAATTCAAGGAGACACTACACACGTTTTTGCTTATTTCATGTAAATCTCAGTCCATGTCTTTAACTTTTCAGTCAGTGATGTCAGAATTAGTAGCGATGTAATGGGTTTAAAAATTAGATTTAATCAAATTGTCAATCAATGCAGTGTTAAATTGCAGTGTTTGTCTTTCACGTGATATTTTTTATATGAAACATCAGTTCCATCTGAATCTAGTCAAGTCAAGTCACTTTTATTTGTATAGCCCAATCTCACAAACTACAATTTGCCTCAGAGGGCTTTACAGTCTGTTCAGCAATACAACATCCTCTGTCCTTAGACCCTCGCATTGTACAAGTACTAACTCCCCAAAAACCTCTTTAACAGGGAGAAAAAGGAAGAAACCTCAGGGAGAGCAACAGAGGAGGGATCCCTCTCCCAGGACGGACAGACATGCAATAGATGTTGTGTGCAGAAACACAGACGATAATTAACAGTCATAAGAAATTTTGATCTGTCTATATAAATTGTCTAACCCACATATCTTATTTAGTTAATCTTTTAAAGCACAAAGCCCTCATCAGCATTTTCATTTCCTTTTCATGACAAGCAATATTGGTGGGAAAATGGTCCAGGAAATATCCTCCTCTTAAAATGACCATAGTCTGCTAGACACTACCCGAGATTCTAATTACAATGCTATTTGTTCGTTTCATTGAAATCAAATATTTACCTTTGGAGGGCTTTGGGGTAGGGGACACTTGTCAGATTTTGCATAAGCTGCCCAAAGCGCAAAGAGAATCACAACCCAGGTACCAAAATTTTGTTTGGTTCAGCAAAATCCTGTTGTTGGAGCAGGTTCTGACCACCACGTGTCAATAAGAGTTTGCTGCTAAAGGTCGATCTTACACCTGATTGTAACACACCCTCCTCTCCTCTCTCTCTCTCTCTCTCTTGCTGACCATCACACTCACTCTCCTGTCCATCCTCGCATCTCTCTGATCGAAGCACATTATTGATCGAAGCACATTATTGATCTCGCCACTGTCATGACAAACAAGACAAATATCATCAATATCTTATTTGAACAAAATTAGGTGTTACATTGTAGATATTAGGAATAAAATCATCATGATGTTGGATTTTTTCAAAATTACAACACAGTCATGGGAGTGTGTGTGCTGTTTTTTTTGTTAATCTTTTAGTTTTTTTGAGTTAATGGAGAGTTAAATTCTTCCTCTGGCATCAGTGCTAAGTACTGTGTGTCTGTTTATCTCAATCATTGTCAGTATCATCATATTGATAGATTATTGACTCAGTGCTCCAACTGTTTGCTTGTGATTCTCCATGCACGTCTCTTCTCATTTATGTCCCTCACCTTTCCCGTGGCTCCATGTGAGACAAACTGGGCACCTTCTTGACGTGCAATCTCAACCTGGCGTCGGGCGATGCAGGGCCGGGCGATGGCGGTGCCCAGCAGGTAGCGGTCCTCGTAGATGGCGTTGGCTTGAACGGCCGGCCAGATGAACTCCTCCACAAACTCTGCACGCAGATCCTCGATGAAGACCTGACAAAGCAGATACTGGCTTACATACTGCAGTACACTATCTGTTACTTTTCCCATATGAGGAGTCTTCCCCACCTTAGCTGCCCCGAGGCTCTCCGCCTTTTTGCGTGCTGCATCAAAATCCTCATCTTGGCCAATATTGGCCTACAAAGAGAAAAAAGTGAGGAAAAAAAACGTAAATTTGATTAAATCAACAAACTATACTTGCATGATGTTGTGAATCCTCTAACAATACGGAATGCAACACAAATTCGATTTAGGATTTCTGACCGACCGCACCAGCATAGATGGTGTCGCACGCGAGACACACACACACACATGCATATTTTGTCAAACTGGAGAAAGGGCACAAAGGTGTGAGCGATGCTGGGAGGTGCTCTGATGACATTCTTGGCATTCATTACTGTGTGGCAGTGCTGGAAATGTGTACTGTGTATAGTGTCTGCATATATTTCTTCTGTATTGAGATTATTTTTCTTATTTATTTTCTTCCCTCAATCTATTCCTTTTGCACCGTAATTCAGCACCTTAGTTTCATTGCACAATACAATTGCTGTAATGACAATAAAAGATACAGAGATCTGAGATACAGACCATTAGATGTACTCCTGCGTGAGGGGTATGAGGCTTTGAACATTTTGCAACCTGGCGGTTAAACAGGGTTGCGGTCTGAGAGGAATGGTGCCCTGGCAGGCTGTTACTGAGTGACTGTGTCTGGGATTTATTTATCTATTAATAATTCTCAGGCGTTCTGCAACCATCCGTTGAAATGACGCAGAGGGCTCAGGCATATACAGTGTTTGTGATGTCTGGGTAACTGCGTTACACATTATGATCACTGGAAAAATTTAATAACCAGTGGAAACCAGACATACAGACACAGACGAACCTCTAGAGACTATCTGGAATACAGGAAGTAGTAATGATACAATGAAGAAAATTATACTTCAAATATTTGTGGAGGTGGAAACATTGCTGTGACATTCAATTTGTAGATCTGCGATACAGAAGTCAAACATTTCAGCTCACAGTTGTTTTTTTCTTGATAGTGCTTTCAAAAAAATGAAACCCATAGGAATAATCTCTCTTTACTAGCCCATGTTTATCTATGTGTTCACGGCCCAGTGTTTACACAGGAGATGTCAGACTTGCTGGGTATTTTTTTTGCCAAAGTGTGCTCAAGCCAAAAGGGGCCAGAGACTGGCAGACAAAAGTTCAACACCCATCCCCCACATGGGGTGAAAAGTTAGACACGCAGTAAATCTGCACACTAAGCAACTCTGAAGAGCCTTAGGCCAAAAGGTAGCTCCAGCAGGCATTGTTCTGGTCTTTGGATGCCAAATCCTGCGGCCACAGTCCAAAGGAGGCTGTGGAGGATCCTACAGAGGCCTTTGTGACACTAATGTGCACCAGACAGGGACAAACCAGCGGCGGCAAGAGTCCTCTTACCAAATAGGTGATGACGTCATAGCCCTGCTCCTTCAGCCACACCAGAATGCAGGAGGTGTCCAGCCCACCGCTGTAGGCCAGGACCACTGTGCCTTTGGACATGCTGACAGCTGCTCAGGCTCTTAGCACAGGATAAGAAACTGGGGAAATTCAACCGGGGCAAAGTTTCATGTTAGAAACTTAATGCAATAGTAACAAAAACGCCAGACATAAAGTTGTTTGGTGTTTTACCAGACTTGACAAAAAAAAAACGGAAGAAACGAAAGCTGAGGTTTGCACAAAAATTCATTTTTTCCCGTATTTCATCACGTCGTTAAAACCGCCCTCAATGAATCAGTCTGTCAGATCGGATGACATCCTCTTCCCTCTTGCATTTCTCCACTTACAGTAACTCACACTGTGCGCCAAACTCAGCCTCCTCACAAGCAATCTCTACATAACTTCTTACTTTGCAATAAAGCTGGTGAATAATCTTATGTGTAGAATATCATGTAAACAGCCGGGATGCAGCGTCAGGTGAATAGTCAAAGGGAAGACTAACCTGCTCCTCCGGTGTTCCCTTAACTTCCAAACAGTGAACGACAACTGACTTGAAGCCAATAGCCATGGCTCATGGTGCGCCATCACCAGGCAGCACATGGCCAGGCTGACGAATAACAACCACACTATCGCGAATTTGGGAATACAAGGATGCCAAAATCGGTCGCATCACTACGTCAGATTGTGGCATCATCGATGCAATAGTTTCATCAAGCCAGTGTCGCCACCAAAAATCACGCTCAAAATTTAATGTGTGGCGTTCACGGTGACCACAGCCTTCGACTCGGTCATGCCAGGCGGGCCGAAATTGCGTCAGTCAGCCCGCAGAGTGTTCGGCGATGCGGTCCGAAGCGGGGGTGCATCCGGGTGAGCAAGGAGTGCTGCGTGCACAGGTACTTACGGCGGAGTGAGGAGTGTTGACTGGAGGGAGTGGAGAGTGCGAGAGGTTTGATGTGCGAGAGCGTGGTGCGTTCACTGACTCAATCTAACATGCGCATCCGCTCAGGGCGTGATTGGCCGAGCACCAGCCGTCACGTCGCATTCACTGGCAATTGGATAAGAGGACATTTGAAATTTGATTCAGTGTAGATCTCATTATCCGCGAGCGACATCCTCCAGGCTGCATAAACAGATGCAACATTTAGTGGCCCAATACAACCTCGCCGTGCGTGACGCTTTGGACGAACGCTAAATGACCATGTGAAATAATCAGTTGTGGGACAAAACAGTTGCATTCTGTTTTGTTATTTTACCCTGTTCCTCCATGGTGGTCTGTGTAACAGTGAAGAGGCATCATCTTGCATTACCTTGTATTCTGAAATATATGAAACA
Source organism: Carapus acus (assembly GCA_900312935.1). Classification (NCBI taxonomy): domain Eukaryota; kingdom Metazoa; phylum Chordata; class Actinopteri; order Ophidiiformes; family Carapidae; genus Carapus; species Carapus acus. The sequence continues at coordinate 11,206 of OMPJ01024338.1, forward strand.
ATGATTTTTTTTCCCCATCTTTATTTCTTCGCCATGAACTTTCAAAAGAAATCTGAAAAGAAAATCAAAAATACAATATAAACTTCTGAAAATCAATACACTGAATATCTTTTTTATTTTCTTACACAGGGCATAAAACAGCAAAGACGAAGTCAGGATGGCTAGTGACTCTGCTTAGACCCCTTTGCTAGTCTTAATCGTGGAAAATGGCGCTTCACGAACAATAAACCTCCCCAACTTGTCCCCAATCACACAGTTCACTAGTTAAGTCATCTGCGACAAATGTACAGTACAAAGTGCCCAATAATGAGTCCTGGAGTTGACTGCACTGAAATTCCAACCAGGACTTCGAGCCACCACTTGGTGTACACGTTCTGTATACATTGCCCATCCGTCCAGACGCAACTTCCAAAGTAGATGAGTTGTCAGTGCACACCGAATGTGTGCTCACGCAAAATCAAAGGCCAAGGTGTCTGAGAAAGAAACAAGAGTGGACCGGAGTAAAACGCGTATACAATCAGTGCCCATGTTAACAAAATATGAGTGATACAGTGAACAACTCCCAGATGTAGCGGCAGAAGAGCAGAAAACAGAGCAGCGTCAGTGAGGGGGCCCATTCCATGTGCTCTCGCTACTTTGCCAGTTTTATTCACAAAACATGAAGGCTTTGAAAGACAACAAATGGTTCAATGTCCATAAAAGCAATTGAACGATCCATTCCTTCAAAACACAATTTCTACTGCAGTTGCTATTCTACAATGGCAACAAGAAGAGTAAAAAAAAAAAAATTTGGGAGGGAAAAGACTTGAAACGTCCATAAATTTACGTAAGAAATTAAAAGATCTTAAAGAAACCGAGTGGACTGTGTTGGGTGGACCTGGAACGAAGGGAAGGTCTTTGAGTCCCTGTCAGCTGGGGGGGAAGGTAGTGGTGCTGTGCAATCTGCTCACCGTATCCCCCATTTTCTACCATTCTTTCTTCTTCTCGTCCATGGAGACGCCGCCGGGCCCGAGTGCCACCACCAAGAGCAGGCCACCGATGACCGAGGTGGTCTGAAAGAAGTCGTACTTGAGGAAGTCGTGCATGGGCTTGTAAGCTGGGATGGTCCAGAAAGCATTAAAGTAGACGTTGATGGCCAGCAGCCACACCACCAGCGTCAGAGCTGCCAGCTTGGTTTTGAAACCAATGGCCACCAGGATGATGAGGGCGGTTCCCACCATGTTTTGCAGAATCTGGAGAAGACCACAAGAGAAGAAATACAATTATTTCCTCTGGGAGGGAGATGGAGAGTTGTGCGAAAGAGTGGCTGATACTCACAGAAAAGAAGCTGGTGTCGAAGTGCAGCAGGGTCATGAACATAAGAACCAGGAGCACCCGACCTCCCAGCTGCATGTACTGCTTTGGTGAACTCTCGCCCATGGATGGAACCCCTGCAAACATGCTCTTCCCCTCCGAACGGGACTCGGCAAGTAGCAGGAGCAAACCGCCACCAAGTGCCAGGTTTCTGAGCAAACACAGGGGCGAGAGATGACATAAAGAGAGCGCACAAGCGACAGGCATATGCATACATGCATGCAGCAGATAAGGCTTTGTAGTATTCAAACAATTATCCATCCCAAAAATACAAATCCTTGACAGTTAATGTGACCACACTTAACAGCTTTTTTTGCTATCGAAATGGACATTTATGACGTCACTGTTCATGGCTGAATGCAAGTTGATGATCAATAATTCACACCAGGGTTCATTTATTACTACACTAAAATCCAAACATCCAAATACTGCAAGTGGTGTTTAAAACTCCATCGTAACAGAGGAAAGGCTTAAAGAAAAGAAACTGCAGGGTCTTGGATTGCAAATGCCATGGCCCATAAGAATAGACGAAATAATGATTAATGAATATATTCTATGATGGTAAAAATGAATTGATTCACCTACATGTTCGTGTCAGAGGCTAGTGAGAGTTCTCTGACTGGTGCATATTCAAACTGCTTGCTTACATGAAACATGTCAAGGCAGCTGAATTCCATTTTTTTCTTTTGTATAATGTATGTTTGAAACTCTGAGTATTCTTAGCTATATTTCTGTTCTGTTCTGTTCTGTCTGTGCCTACCTGCCTACCTGCCTACCAGCCTACCTACCTGCCTGGTTGTCACATGGCAAGAGGAGACATCAACCTTGTATCATCTTTATTTTAAATTTGAAAGCACATGTGCAAAGTTCTCAACATACCTCATCAAAAACTTCAGGTCCCACAAAATGCTGTATGCAACTGTCTGATGAGAAAAAAAAGAGAGCATATTTGAACTACATATAAGAGGAGTGTGCTGTTGAATGGTTGACAAATGTTTTAATAGCGCAAAGTTCTTACCTGAAGCGCAATGATGCCAAATAGCCCAAAGCAGGCATACTGTACAAAGTTTCTACTGAGGATAAGGACACAGCCACCTGTGCACAAAAAATGAAAAAACAGTCAGCACTTCAGTGCCTACAGGTAACAGCCGTTATCGCCTCACTGAAGTTAGCTTAATTACAAAAACACAGCAACATTTTCACCATGAAGTCTTGATACACATCATATGGATTCTTTATTTCCTACCCATTTAATTTGGAGACCACTCCAACTGAACTGAACCCTAATCGAACACATCATCAACATTACAGAGGAAAAAGACATTTCAGTCACTGTTGGTGAAAAGATCATGTTGAACATCAACATGCATTCAAATAATTAAGACCTGACAAAATCAAACTCCTAGTGCAGTGTGGAGTTTGATGAGGGTTGCGTTTGGTTTGCTCCTGGCAAAAAACATGTGCCGCAAACAAATAAGCATATGAGGTAAGCATATAGTGGATCGATGGTGGCCCACCCTACAAAACAATTGGCTCCGGTGCTGTTGGCCAACGGGATACGGGAGGAAACTACGCTTCTATTGGCTGAAGACGCAGGTGGAGAGGAAGTTTGCGAGTTACGGGGCAGCGGCAGAAAAGAATTGGTGAGAGTTTGAAGGTGAGAGTCGGGACACTAAACGTAGGAACAATGACTGGTAAAGGGAGAGAGCAAGCATATATGATGGAGAGGAGTGGAGATAGATTGCATGTCCGGGAGGGCAGTTGGAAAGGCAGCAAGGCCTTGGAGGGGGATGCTAGAGGAACAAGGTTGGAGTCATCTTGAAGGAACACTCTGAATAGAGTCGTCCAGGTAAGGAGAGTCACGGACAGGCTCATGAGCTCGAAGCTAGAAATAGAAGTGGTAATACTGAATGTAGTGGGTGCGTGCGCCACACAGGCTGGAAACATGTCTGAAGAGAAAGGATATCTTATGTAAGTTGGACGAAATTGTAGAGAGCGTTCCCACAAACCAGAGATTGGTCACAGGGGCAGCATGTTGAACAGACAGAGGGGACGAGGAGGTGTTGGGTACATAAGGTGTTAGAGAGAGGAACTCACGAGGGACAGAGGATAGTGGATTTTGCAAAAAGGAAGGCAATGGCAGTAATTCACACCAATTTGCAGATGAGGGAAGGCCATTGGGTGACTTTTAAGAGTGAGGGAGGGTGCAAACAGGTAGATTATCCTGTGTGGAAGATGCAACCTGAAAGAGAGTGAAGCAAGGCTGGTGGAGTTGGAACTGCCAAGTAGAATGACAACCTCTAACCTCAGAGAAGGTTCATGGATGTAGTTAAGGAAGACATGAAGGCAGTGGGTGTTTCAGTGGACGAGCAGGGGTTCCCACCCCAAAGTAGCTCATAGAAGAGCAAAATGATGGCGGCATGACAAGCTTATCTAATTGTGAAATAAGTCGCCAACAATTTTACTCACTCACAAACTACGTGGCTGTGTACTGGCTGCCCTTATCAATAGAGATGTCCGATAATATCGGCCCACTGATATCATCGGCCCGATATTGGCATAAAAATGTAATATCGGTATCGGATTTTTTTGCTTTAAAACCGATAAAATAAAATACATACGATAAAAATACAATAATGCTTGCGTTACACTGAAATAGTGCCTATGCGCTCCTGAAGCGTTTACCAGCGCACATATCGGTATCGACTGTTATCAGTATCGGTAAATTGAGAGTTGGACAATATCGGCATATCGGATATCGGCAAAAAAGCCAATATCGGACATCCCTACTCATCAACACTGCCCCCAACTGTTTGCAGAAAAAAAAAAATCAAACCTCAAAAAGAACAGAAACAGAAACTGTTCAACAAGCTGGTCCTATATTGGGGAGTGACCACAGAGCATTTGAGAATTCAAAGCAATTGAGTTGACAAATCTGTGAGTAGACACAGCTCATGTCCTTTTGTTTGGCTTGCGGTGAATATACATGTCTATTTGTCTAGATCATTAGCTGCTACCAATGTGTATGTGTTACAAGAAGTGAAACACATACAATTGGATTTATTATTATAAGTCATGTCCCCAGGTTTCTCCTCTGAAAAAATTGGATAAGGGAATGAAAAGAAACAAGTAGGTGAGTGAAGACATTTATAAGATGTATCGTTCTATGAGACCAGGCGAGACTATGAAGATGTAATATCTTGCGACAGATATTTCAACTGGACAATCACACTGAACACGTGTTCTGCCACCTCCACCCCAAAAAGCTTTGGGGTGTGTATTTTTAGATCACTGAAGACAAGAAGGTCAAGAGTAAGTATATGACCAGCCCATGCACAGACACACATGCATGAGCACACGCGCACGCACGAGTACACACATGCACAGACACCTCACCCAGAACCTCGCACTCACCCAGCTGTCCTAGGAGGTTGAGCAGCACAAAGCTCGTGGCCACAAAGTAGCCACAGCTCCAGGTGGCCTGGATGTAATCTCTCTGCTCATTCCACTGGAACCACATGCGGATGCCGTCCTCCAGGAAGGTACTGATGAGACACAGACGAGCCAGGTGGGGTAGGTACTGCTTGGTTACCCGCAAGAACTGAAAGAACAAAGAGGAGAGGTGAATTGAGGGCAACTGGAATTCCTCGAAGAGGAAACACAAACATCTTGTCATCTATGACGCACTTCATTGTTTCAATTGTCAAGTAGTGCTGTTGGCTTAATGCTGCCTGAGGGAAAAGTGCTCATCTGCATTTGACTCATGCTCCTTATTTGAGGAGCTGTGGTGCTGCCCAGTAACAGTGCCTGGGGAGCAGTGATGGGGATTCAGAGTCTTGCTCAAGGACAGTTTGACACTGGCCTTTGTTACAGGGATGCTACAGTTGAGCCACCAGAGTGATACAAATACATACTGTGAAAACACTCATTACAATTCATTTTTGATGCATTCAAACTGATCAGATCTGACAGGACTTAATAATAGTAGAATTTGAGTCTCTCCATATGGTGTTGAACAAAATGTACTGTGTATTTGCCCACTCATACTGCCTGACTTATTATGTTAATGAAGGCCCTGAGGCTGTACAACTAATACTTATTTGGAAATTGAGATGACAAAAAGCAAAGTCATACTTGGCTCTTGAAAGAAAACATGACATTCAAATGTGTGAACCAACTTGTTCACATAATCCAGATGAAATTGGCACGTGACAGCATGAAATCAGAACATATTTTGCATTGATCAACCCCTTGATGAAAATGTTAGATTCACCTTTTAACAGCTGATTGTTTTCAGTCAAGTCAGAGAGTGGGAGACATCCAGTCCACTGCTGTAAGCCCCTCTCCTTCTCAGAGGGCCGTTACAATTATCAGTAAAGAAATAACAGGCTACGTGGGGCGCCGCGGGCTAAGCACACCCCATGAAAACAAGTCAAAAACTCTTGAGTCACAACAGTGAGGAGGAGGGCCTCCCTTTGCCCCTCCCACCCTGCCATCCACATCAGCAGTGTCAGACTCTAACAGCCTATCAGCTTTCTACAACTCCTACTCTGACCAACATGTGGGACAGGAAGGGGAGCAATGCAGCCAATCCCCGACAGGCTGCTGCAGAGGCCTCCATACAGACCGCACAAGAAAAACTACCATTTCTGATTACCTGTAAGGAACTGGCTGTCATTACAATGGCTGTATGGTAGGGTCTTCCTCAGGGCAGGCAGACGGGATAAACATCCGAGCTTCATTTGTGAGAGATCATTAACAACACCAAAAGCCTAGTAAGATCTAGTGTGTGTGTGTGAATATCTTTAATTTATGAGTCATTCTAAATTGTAGTTTTTTCAAAATGTTCTCTGTGATCAGTGTTAGTCACAGATTACATTAGAGGAGTGAACAGACGGCAAGTGCAGGTCTACACTCTGCATTTACGCGTGTGTGTGTTCATGCGTATCGAGAGCCAGAAAAGGGAAGTTGGCATTAGAGCTCAATTTTCATGAAAACAACCAAACGTCACCATTGACCCTGTTTTCCCAGCTGGCAGTGAAGCCCATCATATCTTTCCCTGTTATGAGAGCCCCGGCCTTTGTTAACCACTGATGACACGACACCACAGGCCTAATCAACTTGACCACGAAGACACACACCTAGATGCACGCACGCCCCCCACAGACATACACAGTGAAAGCTTCCCAGACACACTTCAGACCACAACACAGCAACTTTCACAACATCCAGGCCAGAAACCACCTCATCAGCACAAACCTGAACATTATGGGGAGGCTTTCTCCTACTATTCAAAGTAGCTCCAAGCCAGGCCTGGAATCTCATACAAAAACACGCATACATTTCCTGATGCCCTCGTTTAGACCCGTAAACTGCCACGACACTGAAAAAATGGGTAACACTGGCAGGAATACGACGTCCAACAGCAGCCGCCTGGACAAGCCCCAGCAGACAATCCGATGTCCTCGAAATGAGATATTTAGATATTGAGGAAAAAGCATGATCACGTTGACAACCTTGCCTAGAGTGCTGATGCTGATCACTAATGGGCAATCTTGAGCCTCTATTGCCAAACACAGGGGATTAATCTTGCCAAATAAGCCGCTAGCTAGCAGTAAGATTTCGCAACAAACACTACTGAAGTCGCAACAGAAATACCAAACATGACACAGCCGACATTTTTCCGACATTGTTTTCCTATCTTTGAAAGCACAAGTTTCGTGCTTGGGACTGCCACGCAGCGGTTTCCTCAAATCTGCGCTAATTACAAATGCTAAGTGAGTCCATCTGAAAACACATGGATGTGACAGACACATGATAGGGCGAGTTGCCTTGTCCATTTGAAACACAGTGTTAGCACGGGGTTGAAAGCCTAGTTTGTACAAGGGAGACATAACTGGGCTCGGGTGAGGACACTCGACGGTAACTTTGTACACCGAGCAACTGGTTAGCGGTGCTAGCCCAGCGGCGCGCTAACGGCGGCTAATGCTAGCAAGCACCGCGGCGGCGGCGGCGGCGCGGCTGTAGTTACCTGGTCTGCCACGTCCTCGGCCGTGTTCATCAGATCCTCCTGCCCCATGGCTCAGTCACGAAATATACAAGGCGAACAGGCGCGGCAAGGCTCGGCGCGACAATGGAACGACGCGTTGAAATGATTGAACGGAGGGATGATCTCGATGTGGAGCCTACCCCCTTATTTTTTCTCCGTTATTTACTTGAAGATCTGCCGAACCGCTGCGCTCATAGAAAGGCCGCCTCCGCCCCACAATGCCCCGCGCTTTGACGGAGGGAGCGAGAGCCCCCCTACATGGCTCTGCAACCGCTGCCTGCCACGTAGGCTTCGTCGGCCAGGGGTTCCAGGAGGAACCACCCGGCCCTCGCACACGCAGGCACAAATGAAATTGCCATTTATCTGCGCAGAACCTCTGATGATTATTCTTGGCGGCGCCATCAGCTGAACTGTGAAGTAATTCTCGCCCGGGAATAGGAAGGCGTGGGTATAAAAACTACAAACATAACGGATACTACTCCATGTGCTCAGTGATGTACTTGGACTAAGCCCCAGTTAAACTAACACAAAGCACATAATCGCTTTGATCTGAAGTCAATGTGTTTATATACGGCGATCTTCATTCTTTTTTTCCTTGGATGATGCTGTTGATGCATTATGCGTGATAGACTATCAGATGGGTGTCCAGCCAGGAGTGCAGTCATCCCAACATCCCCTCCAAACAATATATCAAACATTTTCAAACATAAAAAATAATCAGCCTCATCACTGCTGGTGGCATCAGAGACCACTCTACTCATGTGATATTTGCGTTCAACAACTGTCTGTTTTTACTAGTGCACTACTATATACTACCCCACTGGATATATTTCTTGTCTTTTTTCGATACCTTTTCTCCCAGAACTCTGCACCTTAATTCATTACGCAATGTAAATTGCCGCAATGCCAATTCTAGATTCCTTATTCCTATTTTTGTTATTTTACAGTATGAAACACACAGGCAAGCTTTGCAAACTTAAATGGTTTAATCAATATCAGGAGTCTTATGATGAAGAGACCAACTTCTCTTTCCAGTCTATGATCACAACAAGCGTACGCAAAATACAAGCACAGGACTGTGTGGAAAATAAACATCGGTCATGATTGTTCATGTGTACAAAGACCACTCAAAACAGTGACAGTCTATCACAAATACCAGATCTAAAACATTTTTTAAATATGTCCTCTCACTTTCCATTTTGTACTTTCCCCTTTTTCTTTGAACGAGATGATTTCCATTTGTTGTTTCGGAATTTCTTCAGCTTTGGACCACTACCCTGCATCTGAAAGACACGTGAACGTGATATCATGGTTTGACTAGTGGAAAACTGCATTTCTTGGTGCACTGACATTGAAAGTGACACCCCCCCCACACACACACACAGAGCGCATGCACACACACCTCACACCACTGACCTTCTTTCGTTTCTGCAGATCTGTATTATCAACCTCCATTTCCTCATCCTCATCTGTTTGAAAGTCATCTTCCTCCTCACTGCTTTCAGCCTCAGCTTTTCCCTCTGTTTGTGCTTTTAAGGTGAACATAGAAGCTGTAAAGGAACAACATGTTTAACTTAAAGGAAAGTGGGTCCTCAGCAAACTTCCACTGCGCCAAAATCAAAGTTGGTGGGCACTGGGCCTGGTGTACGGAATGTGTACTCACAGGGATAAAGGTCACTCATGCTGTCCTCAGAGTCGCTGTGATCTTCACCACTGGATGATGGCTCCCATGTACTCCCATGTTTTGATTTGCCATTTTTCATTACCTCCTCTCCAAAACCTCTGTGTTTTTTCTGTCTGAGTCTGGCAGGAACAAATTCCACTCCCTGCTGCACACACTCCTCATCTAAAAGATAGACCTCTTACAGTCATCAGCCTTCAAAAAACAATATTACAACACGTTTTTGAACGCGAAAAGTGCAATCCTCTGTTTCTTACATTGTATCCCTCCCAAATGTAAGAACACAAACCATGGCAGTTTTTTTCTTAGACAGAGTGTCAACAGTGTCAAATTAGGCCCAACGAAAAACTGATAGATGACCAATGTGGAACCCAGATACACCAGTGTCCCAAAGTGAGAAACTCACATTTGGAAAGGGCCTTTTTGAAGCGTTTCCCATTGACATGTCTCAGGACGTGGTGCGGCAGCCGGTTAAGGTGTCTGAGAGTCAGTTTGCAAAATAGTTGGTGACTGGGGGAAAAAAACATCAGAAAAACATGAATATATGAGGCAGCATTGTGGAGTAATCATCTCTTCTTCCCCGAACCACGCAAATAAGAGCATTTCAATGTTTCCTTCTGTACACTGCACGCATATCGGGCGGGTAGAGGGCGAACATTTATATTTCTTACGGGCTTTTGGTGCTTGGAACGATGTGTGGCTCATACTGAGTGTAGTTAAACTCCGCACCAGAGCTCAGTTTCTGGTATTTCTTCCCTTTGGTAAACTTCTTCAACTCTACTAGATTACATGGAAACTCGTGGCCATTCAGTGTGCATTTAATCTGAAATAGCAGGAAGGGCAAGACACTGCATTCAACACTTCTACAAATTACAATCACGTAAGTGTATGTGAATCGTAAACATGATAGCTGTGGCTAACATTTCAGCCATTTCACATGTTTTGTTTGAATAAAACAGTTTACTTGCTTACCTTGTTACCATCCATTGGTTGGAGATAAGGATGATTGAGCAGAAAAGCATTGAGATCTGCCGGTAAAGCCTCCATTATTTTAAAAGCAGCGAAGTTTGTGTCTCAAAGCTTCAGTCGGGTTAGCACGTGGATCTACGCCACCATATTGCTTGTCACGCTTGCGTACTGCGTGCGCACCGCCCACCAACCAAAACACGGATATCAGCATTTGTAAAAACGCACCGGATAGATTCGTCTCCCGTTTTTTTATTTATTTATTTATTTTTACAAACAAAAACCTCATTCTAGAACCCCAGTTGCATAACGAGTGACCCCTGTTGTTTTTGCACGATTCTGAGTGAAGCTGTCAGGCAAGTCAGTGTGGTCAGCTGACAGCATTTGACAACATGGAAACAGAGAGGTAATAAAAAAACAAGTATCCACTTTGTTCTCTTTTTTGACGTTTTTGTAGGCATCGTTACTGTTGATATTGAATCAAACTGCGAACATTGAGCAAGGTGGGAAATGCATCGGCTTAATGCTGCAGTAAATCTTTTAGCCGGAATTTTTTTTTTTACTATTTCAAAGAATTCTAACTTGAGTTACAGTGCATTAGTTGGAGGGCATTTGCCTGGCCCCGGCGCTGAGATCATCTTCTGTGTATAGACGATCTTTGTATGGCAAACCAATCCTCGGTGTATCAGCTGACCCGTCCCGCACATAAACTGCGAGTTATCCGCAGCGCATATGTCAAGCAACGTTTGTTGCCTGTCGTTTGTTTGGAAATAATTGGATATTAAATCAACTAATTGACGATACAATTATTGTAATCAGCACTTAATCGGTGGCGATAACGTTGTCGTCAAGTCTTTTTTTTCTAATTAGGGAGCAACGACTGTCTCCTCCAATAGCGGAGTCGGCTAGCATCCTAGCCAGCTTTGACAGGACTGGAATATTAGGGGACAATAAGATTCACAGATCCACATATAATGTCTGGACCAAATGGCGATCCCTGCATGTCAGCAGAGGACGGTATTATTGACGATGAAGATGAATTCGGCGATGAAGGTAGGCAGCCAAGTCGAACATTAAGCAACCACAGTATTCTGAAAGAGGAATAAGCTGTAAGTGGATAAGTAAATGGGCCGTTGTCATGTTATCGTAAGGTCTGTAAGGGACGTTGGATGGAAACGTGTTCTGCTAATGATTAAGAACTACAGATCATCTCTACGTAGCATTTATGATACCAGAGACGTTTTTTTTTTTTAATTCACTTGATTGCCTGTGTTGTTTTCAAGTTGCGGTTATGTAAGATTTGAGTGTTGTACAGCGTTTGTTTGTTTAAATATATATCAAACAGCAATAAGAGTTTTATTCTTTCCTCTTTCTATGTGATCTGACCAGATATTTCAAAAACAATGTTGGCATTGAAAGAAACGTTCAAAGATTCACCCTCCACCCCATCCAGAATGTTAACAGCTCCAAGCACAATGTTGAGAACCAAAAACCTTGTAGACTCTTGCATGCAAAAACCTGATGTCTACACGATCCCCTTGCACCCACAGAATTCTTCGCCATTAACTCCATGCTTGATCAGATCAACTCTTACCTGGATCAGCTGGAAGAGCGGAATGATGCCCTGAATGGTCAGTTGCATGATCTCATGGAAGACAACCGCCAAGCCCGCCTGGAGTTCAGGGCCCAGCTGCTCGGCTCCCACACCATGGAAGAGGTTCCTGGTCATCCTGCAGACCAGGACGACTCTCCCCCTAGCAAAGGGAACACCAAAGGAGTAGAGGACTCAGAGGAGTCGAGTCATGTAGAGGAGTCAGACATGTCCGATAAAAGCAAATAGGTTTGGATGTGTGCAGAAAAATGCAGAATTATGTATATTTATAGCTATGAAGATTTGTGATACCAGACCACACCCTTTCCTGTGTCTAGGGCTTGTAAATTTGTCTGCAAAGTTGAGCCAAGAGGGGTACATTTTGTCTTCCATGACCTTTCCAAGTGGTCTGATGTTGATGAATCGATATAAGCGTCATGATTTGTTGTGTTGAGGGTATAGCAACAAAATTTTTACCATTGCGCTGCATTCCAATGGATTTTTCTTACTAAAAACAAATATGCAATTCTATATTACTGATTTTCAGGAAATGTCTTTCTGTCAAAACCTTCATGTTCATAATCTTCACAACAGCTGGGTAATGTGTTGAATATGTTAAATACAAATCTGCTAAATAAATTGAGATTTCCAATCTTCCATCGTGTGGGAATCAGACATTTTAATTTAAATTAAAACGACCCACATAGGGAAAAACAAACATCCAAAAATACATGAAACTTTCAGCAGTTAGAAAACATCGCTTGTTTGTTCATCTCAGTTTTGTCAGTAGCAGAAAAAAATACCATAGGAAATGTACAGCTTTACTGGAAATGATCTTTTTCATGTTTTTCTAATATAGGCTGAGCGAGAAAGGGAAGAGACAAACCTACGTGACATTACCATTCCCCTTGGCTGAATATAATGTGCTGATAATCATGTAAAAGCAGCCACAATTAACAAAATGAAATAAAATGAAAAGCTACATGACTCACCCAGGGGTCAGTGGTTATAAACAATTCTCTCACATGAAGCGATTAGCTAACGTGTTTCGAGAACAGCAAACCGCTCACGGCGAGATGACAAAAGCTTCCGGTTAATTGTTCACACTGCTGGTTGCTGGTGGCATAAAACTGTTGAAATGAATAAATGCATATATTTAAGCTGTTGTCTTGTCATCAGGTGCTGGTTTGACGAAATTATTCTCTTCGCTACGTGACAGGCTGACTTAAAATCTCTCTGCAATTACTGTGATCATCACAGTCAACTGTAAAAATGATCCACAGTGAAAAACACAAGAACACGATTCGATGGAATGACAAATGGTTGAAAACAAAGTCTTATCAGCAAAAGGTCTGTGTTATGTGCTTCTAAAACAAAACCGTACTTCTCAAGAAATGTGATGAAGATGTCACAACAGGGTATGAGTATGTGATACATGAATCCAAGTGTTATCCCTTTGTCACACTTGTGGGGCTGGTGGGCCTATTTACATCATGGAGGTCACCATCGATTTAAGGGGCAAGACGGCTCAGCTGGTGGAATAGTTGATAAGAAGCCATAGTGTTGCTGGTTTGATTCCAGGCTCCTCCTAGAGAGGTTGTTAAAGACGCCCTGAACGAGACGCAGACAGGTGCACCTTACTGAGCAACCCACTGCTTTGCAAATGACAATGTGGTAAAAGACAGTACCAGATTGACTGATAGTCTACACAACTGAAAGTACAAATTCAAGTTTTTTGAATTAAAGGTCTCTGTAATGCCACCCATTTCAAAGTGAAGCAGTTTTGCTCTTTGGGTTCGTCAACATGCTTACAGCAAATAAGGTAGATAGTAAATTCCCAGAATGATTGAAAAAAAAAAAAAATTAAAATCCAGCATTTTCTTCAAGTAGCTTATCCCTGCCTCACAATTTCTTCTTGCAGTATTGATAATTGCATGAAAGAATTTAAACATAACCTCAAAACACATTTGGAGTCACAAAATTGGAATTTTGATTTCAGGGTGTTTTTGTAGTACAACACTATGATGAATGTATGGATTTCATCAAAAAAAATGTGTGTGACGCTGCTAGAGTGAAATGTTTTCTGGTGAAAGTATTTTTGACGAATGTCATCAGCTTCTACGCCCTCCGTCCATGTTGGACACATAGGCCTTCCTGTTCCCTCTGAATCATGTTAAAATACCTGCAAAAATTTGAGCAGGCAGGTGGCAGCAGCAAGTGTGGGCATCTTGACATCAGTTTAAGCCCAACATTTCAAGAAACTAAATCACATACAACACCACACCTGGGACAATCTAAGAGAAAGGTTTCCATCTTCAACACTGCTCAGCATTTAAGAGGAGCCACATAATGACCTTTCTTAGGATTCTTTCAAATATTCATCCACACGATCATACATTTAGATTAGGTGACATTCTATCTTGTTTCACTAAAAGCTTGTGCTACCTTGTTAGCAGTGTAGGAAATGTCACCTTTGCTCCATCACTGTGGTCCTCTACACTTCTAAGTTACAATAAGTTAGCAATCACTCATTTCACTACTAGCAAAGTTGCAATACCTGTAATTCCTCTAGGAACACAGGGAAATTCGACATTTGGTCAATGGGAACATCAGCAACAACAGTTGGCTGGTGAGATTAAGTCCAATGTCAGTGAAATTTCCTCAAATACCTGGTAGGTATTACACGATCATGTTTCCGTGTAATGAGCTCTGTGGCCATTGTATGCAAGTCAAGCTCAGTACAAAAGCCTGAGTAAAATTGAGATTCATCAATCTATTGAAATTGGAAAGTAAAAGATGATTTGTTTGTGTGATTATGAGAGTCTCAATCATCTCCTGGCGGTCTTCACAGCCGTGCTGTGGGCAGGACATCGCTACAATTATTTTGCTGAAACGAATGCGACCACTGGTGAGAATCCCCCTGCAGATCATTCTACAGAAGGAGTTCTGTATTCCATTGAATTTAAGTGTGGGGTTAAAACTTTCAAACAGAGTAATGAAATTGGGCTGTTTGCTCGTGGACTGGTTTTTCAGCAGAGAGGGAGAGAGAGTGCTCTCCGTCGATCCTCTGAAAAGTCCCTGCCTGTCTTCTGATTGCACCGATTTGCTCCTTCTCCTCTGTTCTGAATCATCGTCTGCTGGCCCTTGCTGAGCGCCTCCTGGGTGTTTGTTTTGCCTTCCCTGCGCTGGTCTTCTTGCCCGGGAGCACGGCTGCTTCCTCCTCCTCTTCTTTCACAGCTGCTGCTGCCTCCAAGACTGGCTCCTCGCCTACAGGGGGCTCAGCCGTGGTTTCCTCTGCTTCTGCCGCCTCATCCTCCTTCTCCTCGGTCGAAGGCTGAGCATTTGCGTCTGTGGAATCGCTGCAGGTTGCCGCCGTACAGGTGGTGTCATGTGGGTCTGGGCCTGGAGTGGGGTCGGTTTGCTCCTCCTGTTGCTGAGTGTCCGTTTGGGTGCTCGGTTGTGTGACTGTGAGAACAGGCTCCGACGTGTTGAAGCTGGACACCAAATTCGTGTCATCGGAGATGGAGTTCAAACCAGAGACGCTGTGGTCGTCATCTCCATCTGACGAGTGTATGATGGTTTCTGTTACATGCTGGAGCCTCTCAGCTAAGGGGGAATCACTGGAAGATTGAGCAGCTTCGTCCTTTTGACCTAGCAATCCTCTGTACCTCTAAAAACACAAAAAACAAAGAATGCATGTACTGCAATAATGCCCTTGGTGAATCCTTCAGACGAGCAATAAACATGAGACACACACACACAGATATGGATATGGTCACAGGTGTCATAAAAAATTTACCTTGAGGTTCTCAAAGTGCTTTAGGGACTTGCAATGAGAGTGCAAAGCCGCAGACTCAAAGTGGTAGAATTTGTTGCAGAGCCGGCAGAGAAAACCAGCCACTGGAGTTAAGAAACTGGATCCTGAAGTGACAAAGAATGAATGGCTCAGTGTTAAACTAATTCAGATTCTCAGCCTGTAAACCATTCCAGGCTAATTCTGAGCAAACTGAAAATTTTGAGGAGCGGAGGCAGAGATAATCGTACCATAAACTTTGCTGGGATCGTGTTCTTCATCGTCGCTCATGTCTTTTAAGTTGACCTGTGAAAAGGGGGACCAGCCATCCTGTGCAGCATTAACAACAGCAATTTTTAAAATGCTGTCAACAATCTCATTAGTTGAGTCAACATTCATTTCAGTGGAATGGCAGAGTGTCAATCTGAAAAGTAGTGTTACGCCAACCAGACTCTTTCAGACCTGCTTCACTTGTTTCTCAGAATTTTCCTCATCTCCGTCGCTCCTCTGGCTTTCCTCTTCTTCCTCTAGATCACTGCCCTCCACTTCCTCAACTGAACAGCCGTCTGTGTCTGCCTCAGAAAGCTTCGCCAAAGCCTCATCGCCCTCTTTGTCCTGGAGCTAGAGGAGGGGCAAACTTTTTAAGTTATTATTTCAACTTTATAACAGTTATCATTCAATGATTAAACGAAAATATCAAAGCAAAAATAAAATGAAATATGGATCAACAGATACCTTTTCAACAGCCAGTCTGTGCTCCTGGGACTGCAGGTGGTCAGCAAAAACCTCTGAGGTCCTGAAGTGTTTCTTGCATACTGTGCAAGAGGAGATGGCCATTCTACGGGCAAACTGAGGATGAAAGTGTGACAGATCAACGTTTTGTATCATTCTGATTTCATTCCATTTGAAACACGACTTCACACAGCCACACGGAATGATGGGAAGGTGAATTTGACAAAGGTGAGCGCTTACTTTGTGTTCCTCAGTGCGACGATGGTCCTTAATGCTGCAGGTGAAGTTGCTTTGACAGATGGCACACCAGTGC
Source organism: Carapus acus (assembly GCA_900312935.1). Taxonomy (NCBI): domain Eukaryota; kingdom Metazoa; phylum Chordata; class Actinopteri; order Ophidiiformes; family Carapidae; genus Carapus; species Carapus acus. The sequence continues at coordinate 27,684 of OMPJ01024338.1, forward strand.
CTCACGTCTGTTTTTTTCTCTCTGCAGAAAACACGAGACATGACTTGGTCAAGACCCTTTTTCAACTTTGCCTTAAAATGGATCGACTCGGTATGCTTCAAAGCAATTTTGTCTGTGTGTGCCACACACACCCGTCTTTTTGGGCTGCCTGTAAAGACTCCTGGACTCGAGGTAACAGGCTGACCAGGCAGGCATTGCTCATGTGTTGAATCTCCATCATCCTTTGCTGGTGGGAGACACTATTCATATGACTCCTGAAATTCTGGAAATAACAAGAAACAACTCAGTTATGGCAAAGTAAGACTGTAGTGACGTGTTGGCTGCCTTCGTCAGCCTGTCATTCAGCAGTGTCTTCAGATATTCCTGTTTGAATATTTCAATATTTCATAGTGTCGACATAGTCTGTTTAAGCAACCATGGCCTTACTGTAAACTGACTTTGTAGTGGTTTTTTCTTGTTAATTGCAACTTAATGGAAATTATTTCTGGATAGTCAAAACAATGTTTTAGGTACTATCATTATTATATCTGAATTTTTTTGTATTTCTCTTTGACATCGCTCTTCGAGGAATTTGGAGTTTTGGACAAATACTCTACCTCCTCAGCTGAGTCAACAGGTTATGATCGCCGTTATCAGAATCAGAAATATGCACAAACTCTAGAGAAATTTGGATTAAGGTTCTACGGAGAATATGCTATGTGTGCGTGTTGCCCCTACTTGTTGGTTATGGCAAGTGATGCTGCAGAGGTAGCAGTAGAACTTGTTGGTACCCTCCACCACACTTTCCACATCCTCCTCTTGGGTGTCTTGTAATGCCAAGGAGTCGTCCTTGTCCTTTGGCATCTCCTCTTGGTGTGCATTACCCTGCAGGCTCTCATCGTGTAGCCCGCTTGAGGGTGAAGGGGCAGACATGTCACTATGCACCTGGACAGAGACCATTTCAAATGTGAATTTACTTTTACAGATGGTTCCGAGGAACACCAAAATAAACCACGAGACCTTCTCTACCTCAGCGTGCTCCCCCATCGTCTCAACAGGTGCTGATACTGCTGTGGAGCCTTTTCCCTCCAGCATATTTATGTCTTGAAAAAAGCAGAAGTGACATATTTAGCAGTTCTACTTTGAAAGCATTACAGGTCAGCTTTACTCAAATGCATTTTGTTTAAAAGGTCATTTTTACCATTTGGATGGCTATCACTCGTGTTGCTGTTGTACTCTGAGTAAAAGATGTCTCTATCATTGTCCTCAGCAGGGACCATCTGCTCCAGTGACAGATCTTGAAGCTCTTCTGACCTGAAAAACAACAAAAGCCAGAAAGCCTTGAGTGAACACGTGAGTGAAATGAAAGAGAGGCACTTGTATCTCCAAGGAAGGATGAACGGAGTGAAAAGTCAAATCCTCAATTAATGTCGGACAGGTAACAGATTTGTATGGATAAATCAAAATAGGCATTCGTAGTTCAATGCAACTCAAAACAATGCAACTCTGTTTTTGCTTTATAGTTTATCTGTGCCGTGGATGATATACTTTGGGTTTTTCCGACAGTCTGACCCACTTTTTAACTGTTGTGGTATTTCCTGCCTCCTCTAGAGAGGTGAGAATAATGAGGCTTTCCCCGTCATGATTACTGTTGTTAAAATTCAGTAACATCCTAGAGCAAGTGGGGACTAGAGATAACATGCAAATCAAGGGATGTCCCACTCGTCTGTCCTCGGTCTCTTCACAATAGGCTCCTCGGGCTGCTCTGTTGAGTGCTGCAAGGGTTCCTCTTCTCCTTCTGTGGCACACTCTGTTGGTTACAGGCAGAAAGGTAATGTCTGAGCATTGGTATGGCAACGCCAAAGATGGAAATCATTTCATCTAAGCTCTACATTTTGCGAATGTCAAGGCCATCCATGGTTTCACCTGTTTCATTCTTGACCCCAGTATTGATGACGGCGAGACTGTCTGCGCTTCCTGCTGCAATCTGATCGTTGTTCCTCTTCCTGTCTAGCTGGCGAGCATCAGGGTCCTGCACACACAGGCAAACCGCAAATATACCACATAAACTGACAAATACTGTACTTCCTCCCTTGCAAAGTTAGCTTCAATGATGATCATATCTCAGACAGAAGACATAACTAACCACAATAACGTGCAAGGTCAGCCCTGTTGTAGCAGGACAAATGAGACAAAACAGTGGAAATAATTCTTTCAACACCAGTGAACATTTAGATAATGTATTCTAGTGAAAATTGTGTCCTAACCCTTTGGTGTAACCTAAAGAAGTGGACACACATTTTTGGTGCAGTTCAACTTACGGTGGTAATGTTGGCAGAGGAGTTAGTGGTGGTGAAAGAGGAGGAGCCCAAGGAGGTTGCACCAGTGGTATTGTTGTAGTAGCGTGCGTGTGGGTGGAAAGTTCGAACAGCTGGGAAGCCAACCATGGGGGACTTGATGGCTACACCCATAGGGACGGGACCCAGCAGAGACCCCCTGGCACCTGCAGCAAAGAACTGGCGGAATTGCTGACCACCCATCCCAAAGCCTCTCAGATTACCTGTGGAGGAGCACAATCGTGAGATTTTGCAAAGGTTGTTTTCGGATACGGGATCCGTACTTGGAGGGTTTGAGCACATCTCAATCCATTCTGCACCTTGCATCTGCTGCATTAGAATGGCCCCCTGCAGCATGGGGTTGGGGGCAATGATGGTGGTCTGGGTTGCCTGACACATGTTGACCATCCTGGGAGGAGGAGCTGCCTGGGGAGGCACAGGGATCGCTCTGGATGGGAAGTTTAGAAAACCAACATTATCATGTTTCAGCTAGGAACACTCGAAACCTCATAATTTTATCATTGGCATGACTATGTCTTAAAACCTGGCATATCTGGGAAAATTGATGGAAATTTGGCAGACTGCAGATGACTAACACCTAAATATTATGCAGAGCCACTGCCAGATGAGAGCTGGGTTCAATATGTGATGCTTGGAACTGTGGCCTGGAGAATTCAATTCAATTCAATTTCATTTGTACCGTGCCAATTCATAACAGAAGTTATCTCGAGGCGCTTTCCAAGATGGAGCAAGTAGAGCTCCTCAACACATAAACAGTAAGAGTATATACAGTACATGAACACACAGAAGCCAAACATATCCCGGATTGGAAACAGTGGTGAGGAAAAACTTGGGGAAAAGGGATGAAACCTTGTACAGGCCAGCCTGCAGATGGGCAGCCAATGGCTTTGATCGCTTGGGTTAAATGAGAGGGGGAGGGGGAGAGAGACAGAGAGAGAGACAGGTGTAGGGATGCACAGATGTAGGGATGCACGAAAAAAAACACGTTTCCGAAGATGTGGGTATGAAACAGACAGGGCTACAAGGCATCAAAAACATGGGAAATTCACAAAGCTTTTTTTTCTATGACAACCAGTTCCTGAGTCATTAAGGTACTTGAATGAGTAGTAGAGCCCAGGAAACGAATGATACAATCTGTAGTCTTACAGCATTGAATCAATAAATGCAGCTGGTTAATGATAAACGTTATATGAGCCAGATAACAGAGCACAGACTTAGCTGATACAGTCTGTTTGTTCATCAACACAAAATCTAGGATGAACTGCCATTGAAGTTGTGGTAGTTGACGATAAACAAACACCGCTTGTGTGAGGCACATTCAATTACTGGAGAGTGTCTCATGCCAACATG
>OMPJ01024340.1:2963-38616 GCA_900312935.1 Carapus acus
AAGGACCCCGCAAACGCCGGGGGACCAACTCGCACGTGCAACAACCCTGCCAGTTTTAAACGCCACACTGTCAAAAGTTGTGACGCAGGCCTACCTCACCTTTTAAGCCAAAACTACTGAGAACCGCCCCCCCACCTCCTCTCCTCCTCCTCCTCCTCCTCCTCCGGCCACTGGCCACAACACTACAGCGCCACCACTGTTGATACCACCATACTGCACCTGTCTGTCTGTCTTCCTGACTCCCCCCCCTTTGGCAGCACTCGGGGATGACCCGCAGTGCCCCCAGTGGCAGCCTTTGTCCCACAGTTCCCATATTTGACCCGTCCTCGTGGAGGACCCGCTACGTCCCAGGAGCAGCTAACTCAACACTGCATTTTCAGCGGCCTGGCGCTTTTTTTTTTTTTTCGTTACTTTTTTTGGGGGAGGGGGGGTAGTGGGACAAACGTAATCGATATGTTCAGCTTGCCATGCAGCATCATGCTCAGTGTGTGTGTGTGTGTGTGTTTTTTCTGTTTGAGCACATGCGTGGTGAGGCTGAAGCACTGTTTTCTCGTTAAGGTTTCCACAGGCATGATTTTGAAAGTCTACAGGCATGCAAACGCCCTCTGTAGGCTCACTACACACACAGGGATACACACGCACACAGCGACACACACGCAGTAGTGACAGGAATGAAAACGCACATACACACATACACACACACACACACACACATACACGCTGGGCTTTGGTACCCCGCTTCAGCCATGCGACCAACAGAAGGGAGCCGCAGACAGTCGCAGCTTCTCCACCAGACGTGAGAGGAGTCGTCATGGCAATGTGGTCCAGTTCCCAACTTGTGTAGTTGGAGATGTGGCAGGGAAAAATATTTTGGGATGATTTAAAAAAACATTTTTTAATTTATTTGTTGATAGCTGTATGACATATGTGATGAACACACTGTGAGAATGAGATGTGATGAGCCAGTGTCTGATTTTAGAAATATACGAAAACAAAAAACAAATCGTGTTGCTGTTGCAAGCTTATAGGTCGGATTGATTCATTAGTCAAGTCTAATTGTGTGTGTCTGTGTACGAGGTGTGCGCACACACAAATCAGACAAATGAAATCATACTTAAAAAATTGAAAAAGTTTTATGATCTATTTTTGTGGTTGAAGACGAGTGTTTTCTTTTGACTCTGGACATTAGACACTACTGATTATGGGTACATGTTTGTATATAAATGATTTTTTTTTTTTTTTTGGGCTCACCACAAGCAGCAGTATGACGTGACGCACGGCGACTCGGCTTCAACGGTACTTTGCAAACGTGTTTTTCTCCTGTATGCCGGTCAGTTTGTGAAGGCCAGGTCCCGCTGGTGGCCAGTCAGAGTCCCAAGTAGAGAAGGCAGACATACTCTAAAGAGAGCCTGAATTACTGCGTTACCTCAAACCTCGACAGTGTGAAGCAAGCGCGTAGCTGGCGCGTCAACCATGCCAGGAAGTGGAATGCTGTCATCTGCTGGAATGGACTCTTCTTTCTTCCTCTTCAGCAGTTTGGTGGTACTACTGATCCCAGTTGCTGCAACTTTTTTTTTCTTTTTTTTTTTAAGGTGATTGCTGGAAATGCTCAATCTTCTGAGCCTGAGGGTGGGAGGGCAAAAGCAAGCAGAAGTCTGTTCATGCCCTGCGGGGCGACATCTCCTCTAAGTCGACACTGGAATATTTAGGAGCATCACGGAATCCTCTAAGTCCAACATTGCCAATTGTTATTTATTCAGAAGTATAGTACAAGTGAAATAGTGACAGTAACATGGTTTTGAGGAAATATGTTTTTAAATGTTGAAACGTGGTGCAGAGTTCCCAGTTCGACACGCGCTCGCACACGCGTGTGGTTTTTGTGAAAGTATTAATGCAGTCAGTCATCATTGAGCTCTGCACTGTTACCGACCACATGGACTTCACTTGTTAACGGCAAATCCTGAATTCATGTGTCTCACACGAGGTCGCGTGTCCGTCTGTCTGTCCCTGTCCGTCTCCCATTCGCTTTCTTTGCTTTTGTTGAGATTGCGGGACTTGCTGGTGTGTGTTCAGCCCCGAGAAACGTTACTGCTGCTACTGTTCCGTGGGTAGACGTGGTGTACTTCAAAAGCGGGGATGGGGGGGCGGGGAGGGGACTGCTGTTGGTTCAAACCAAAACTGTCCACTTGTTTTTTGTTTTTTTCTCCATCGGTGTTTCACCATCTGATGTCCTGTTCTGAAAACTTCAAGATTTCAAAATCATGTAATGCAATTGTTTTCAGAATTAGTTCAGAAGTGTAAATAGACGACATACAATAAATACCTTTTTTTTCCTACCTGTGGGTAACTCTTCTTGTTGATTTTGAATTTTGCTTGTCAAAACTTGAGCTACAGACCATGCAAGCTGTACTCACTTTCACACCCTTGTTTTCAAACACACTTTCCTGATAGTGTGACACACACTTTGTCTCTGAGTTCACACATGAGGTGGATCAGGTGCCTCCTCCTTCCAGGAATCTAACCTCACCTCACCCAACTGTCTGCTGAACACTTGAAAAGTTCACTTTAAAGTCACGTGCGACTAAACTTAAACCAGCTCCTTTGTATGATGCGCGTTATGTGCAGCCCTGACACATTTGCTGCCTCATTTGTGGAGGCTGAATCACCAGAGCGACTGGGACTGGGGTCGACAGGCCCGTTGTAGAGGAAAGGTGGTGTCAGCACCCACCACAATGGAGCAGGAGGTCAGATAAAGGCCAGGGAGGGACTAACGGAGGTAACAAAACAACGAGTCTCATCAGTAACACTGTGGTCGGACCAGGTACTGCAACCCAAATGCTATTACTGGTCGTATCCGGGGGATGTGTGCTCAGCTTAAGAGACTTATGATTAGTCAAACTCATGATACATAACTAATCGAAAACGCTATTTGGTGGACTTATTTTAGAGTAACAGGTAGGTGCAGAGAAAAATTTTGGCTGAGGTCATTAAATATTTAAAATCAGCTATATCAATTAATGGTAGCATCTTAGAAAATTTGAGTTTAAGTGAATGGGTCCATATGAATCTAAGAAATTTAGAAAATTCTTCTAAAATGGGGAAGAAATTGAAAGTAAATTCGAAGACTAGTGAGAAGCATGTCGTATCTTAGCACTTGCACTGTCCATCATAGGTTGTTCAACACTGCATAAATGAGCAGATATTTAAAATGCATTTTATTTTTCCTTTACAAGAAACGAAAGCAGACAAAGAAATAAGATGAGGGGGAAGGGGAGTGGGAAAGCTGTATATAAAGAAACGCAACCTCTGGCGTCCTGAAAAAAATATGTACAATTCAAAATAATCCATATCCATACAAAACATGCCACATACAATAAAAATGATCATATTTATTCATATTCCCTAAAAGTATCTCTGCTGTACAGATGCAACATCTTTTTAAAAAGTAGGTGAGGTTAAAAAAACCTTCAATTTGAGCAAACTTTATTAAATTATGAGATATGCAGAGAACTTAACTTAAGATTCATACAAGTTAAAAATTATTCAGGCTAAAATCCAGTGAGCGGCATATTGTCTTGTCATGGTCTTCCCTAGAAATAGAAACATACCAAAAAATATATTTATATGTATCATCACTGTTTAGGGATACTTGATCAATATCTACCAGTTTCAAGAAGTTCAGTTATACTATGAGTGCAATTCATTATCAGGTTAAGTATGGGATTAACTTGGAGTATTACATCATAACATACATCAGGCCAAGTAACCGTTTCACAAGGTTTACCAACACATTCACTTCTATAGGGAAGATATGAAAAGCAAAACACTAAAAACAACGTCCTAAGGAATTCAAGATTCTCCATTTCAGATCATGATCATCTAATTTCCACCAACTCAGGGACAGCTTTTGGTAGTCGACAAGCAGTAGCATAAATAAAATGGAAAAAAAAAAAAGAAAAGAAAAGAAAAAATTTACATAAATACAAATGCTATGCACCATTGTACTGCTTTATGCAATAAGTGATACTAATGTCTCGACTCCCTGCGTGGATCAGTTACGTAATCACCTCAGCTCCTTGTCCAAAACGTTTTGAGAAGACGCTTCTCGCATCTAACTCGTCTTTGAAAGCTCATAGCAAAAAACACCAATAGAAAAACAGGTAAATGCAAAACACTCTGTTTCATATACATAGTTATTAGTTTGCCATTTTACATATATTTATATTTATGTACAGCTTTCTCTTCATCATAAAATGATATCCAGTGGTTGGTTTTTTTCAATTTTATTTCTCTACACTTTGACTGTATTGATTACAAAGGGGCTGGATAAAGAGTTTACTGTCCCCTAATGCATATACCATATATACAATTTGTACAGTTTTGCATTTTCAATCATGTGAGGTCTTAGGTTAGGGGAGGGAGGAAACAGAGTAGAATGGGAGGGTGGAGTTTGAGTAAAGCTCCCTTTAAAGACTTTTTTTTTTTCATTCATCTTACATAGAAACAAAATGCCCTTTTTTCCAATAAGTCTTTCACTGCCATCTGTTCAGCCTAAGGAGGACAGTACCAGCACTAAAAAAAGCCACGCTGACAGGGAAGTAGAAACACTGCAGGCTGTACTCAGGCAGAGGAAGACTTACTACAGTTAAGTTTAACAACAGTCCACTAAATAGTAAAGAGGAAGAGGCATGATTCAAGGTTTCTTAAGTTCGAGCTGCGAAAACAGCAAGTTATTGAGGGATTGAAAATGGTGTCAGTGAAATGGGGTTATAGTAGTCATGCATCCACTGGACCGAGTCGAGTGGGACGTAACGAGCCCAACCAGCGCAGGGTTTCGTTACGGTGGAATCCGAGAGCCTTAAACGCAAAGAGTTGATGTTATTGTGCTTTCACACAGCTAATAGCGATAAGAGATTTCAAATGCATAAATAAAACAAAACTAAACAAACAAACAGGAAAAACAACAGGCAGAACAAAACAGCTACTATTAACATCCAGGATGATTTGGTGGCATACAGGATACCTAACAAGCTTCTGATTGTGATCTTATTAATGCAATATCTTATCAAAACTGTCATATATTTCCTCTGTATAAATAATTCCATGAATAATAATTATGTTGGCTCATTATTGTAAATCATCATCAGCATAGAGTAGATAGAGCAAACCTGCTGCTTAAGATTCCCTGCTTGTCCGAGAAGGCTAAGCCCATAAAAACTTTCCCCCTTTTCCCCCCGTTCCACAGTAGCAATTAACAATTTTTATACAAAGCAGTCACTTCCCACTAAATCAATGAGGTAGACTGGGTCCGACTAACCCACCTTTGGACTCCGAGCGCTCACAACTTCTGGCACATCTGGAGCCACAGATCAACAGCAACGTGTTTTTTTTTTTAACAATATCTTTACATCTTATCCATCGATCGTGTGCGGTCCTAACTCGGAGCCACATCGAGATTGTCAAGCTAGCCAATATCCGTGTTGTCTTCATTGATGACTTGATGGGAAAGTGCCTTTTCAGGAGGGTGGGGCGACGGGGTGTGGTTGGAAAGGAAATAGGTCCGACTTCAAACAAAAAAAAAGAAAATAAATGCATTAGTTCATTCTTAGTATTTCAAATGGCTTTTTGTCGGAGCTCGGGCTGAGCTCTGCACTGCAAGTCCTGGTGTTAGACAGGAGAGGAGGGTTAGGATCTTTTGGTAAATGTTGAGGATTGTTTTCCAGCCGCGGTCTGCTTATTGAGGAGGAGGAGAGGGAGGAAGAGGAGAGGGAAGAGTTGGTTTTGGCTAAAAGGGTCGTTGGTGAGTTAAAAAAAAAACAAACAACGGCACCCAAAAAGAAGAAAGAAGTCCATCCCACCATCAAGCTGCTGTTGGTGGAAGTGGTCAGTTGCTTTTAAGTCGATTAATGCTCTTCAAACCTTTGGCTACAGGTGTCAACACTTTTAGTCATTCAAAGATGGAGGCCAGTCTTCCTCCGCAAATTTCACAACAGCTTATGTACTGGCTATGTAGGATTCAAAGGCTTTGGCGCGAGAGTGTTCTGGCACCACAGAGAGGGATCGTTTCCTGTTAGTTCATCCATTTTCGACAATTCCAGGCTCCGCAGTGGCAAGGGATCTTGTGCTGATCGTCCTCAAAGTCAAACTGATAGTCGTAAGTCAGCTGAAAGCAGAAACAAGAAATTGTGTCACTAAAATCCATACTGAGGCATCAAACTTCAACAAGAGACAATTCTCAGAGACATCTCTTGAGCTTTGTTAAAACCTTTGGCAAACCAACTTCTACTAGATAATTGAGCCACAGCATAGCCATGACGCGGTGAGATGTTAACGTTGCGCCAAAAAAATAGATCTGTTAATCTTTCTGCAACCAGCATTCCCACACCAGTTACCAAAACGACAGACAGTCAAACATTTCCAAATACCTCTTCTCCCTTAGGAATCCTGCGACTGGAAATGATGATAATTTTGTCCTCTTTGTCGAATGTTACGACCTCTGCGACACAATTTGGGGCACAGGAATGGTTGACGTATCTGGGGAGAGGAGAGAGGGTAACGTTTGTCACATCCAGGGCAAAAAAGGCAGAACAAAAAGAATAAAGTAACCGCGCGTGAGCACTCACCGTGCTGGGCCCCCTGTCAGAGTGGCATCAATCACTTGTTCATTGTTGATGCGGAACATGTAGATCCCTCGGTTCTGTGGGGGACAACAACAATAAAATGCTGAGATAGGGATTGTTTCTGCAAATCATTTCTTTCTCGTCTTTTTATTCCTATCTCCGTCACAGACTTGACATCCTTGTGTGGTGCGGCTGACGCACCTGGGCTTCGTAGATTTTCTCCCGGCGATTGGCCACCTCGTTGCGTATGACAGTGCCGATGTACTCGATGACCATGGTGTGCTTCTCGAGGTCTTTGGCAGCGTAGAGGCCCAAACCTTGAATGCGAGAACGTGCCAGATACACGTTGTTCTTCCACTCCGTTTTCAGCCGGCGGTACTGGGATGATTTGGAGTGGACGAACTGCTTGCTGTATGGTGTGTTGAGCTCTCCGGTGAAGGTGCTCTGATAGGCTTTGGACACACTGGTGCTGTTGAGGGTGTGTGGCCTGGGGAAGTGAAGCGTGAACAGACAGATCGTCATCTACATGAAAATGTGTGGCTTCATTACAAATGTTTCAGATATTTCCTTTTGTGCAAAGCTTTTCACTGCACGGATATTCGATATGAATATGTATTCACCTCTTGCACTGTGTGGGGACCTTCGGCTCAGAACGGGCACAGCCGGTGGGGTTGATCATGAGCGGAAGCTCCATCAGCGGGTGACGGCCATAACGGAACTGGTAGTTCTGACAGTTCTCCACTCCGGGCAGCTTCACAACAGAAAAAAGTTTGATCAGCAACTTTGATGGAGATGCGTTGTGTAACAGAAACGTTTTCAGGCCATTTGGATGAAAGCAGATCATTTTGATTTGACGAGGTTGTCTTTAGCTGTCAACCTGGAGGAACCAATGTCCAACATCATCTCTTCACCGATGTGCTTGTGGAGAAAAATAACAGAGCTTCTAGAAGTCCTCACCGACTCAGTGATGCGCATAACAGCGTGGAGAGTGAGGCCGTACATGTCCTCCCCTTTGACGTGTTCGGTGAACAATTTCAGCATGGATGATTCATCTCGCAGTTTGGCCACCTCCTGAACCACCTTTTCCCAGATTCCTGAAAAGAATTTTCAGCCCACATCAAACATACTGTATCAATTAAGTTCTGAATGAAGGCCGAGTGTTCCGGGTTGTACCTTGCGGCGTGGCGTCGCGATAGTGCAGATCCTCCATGCCATGCTCCAGGACGCGCACCTCAAACAGTGGTCGGCCGTCTGTCTCAGAGATGCGACAGCGGTAGCGACACCGCTTATTGGGCACGCGCGTGCTCCAGTAGATGCGCGTAGCCTCGTAGCCGACAGGGAAGATCGCGGTGGATGAGTGGAAGTTGGCCATCTGAGATGGCAGAAGCTGGCCCACGGCATGAAAGATGAGGCCGCCGACACGGAAGAGGTGGATGCGGTCGCCTCGCTGCAAGATGCTGGCTATCTGCTTTACCTCGTCGCGCTCGATGTAGACGCGTCGCAAGACGGCGAACGTGCTCATCTCCTCTTCGCTGGGACCTTTCAGTTTGTGTTGCGTGCACAACATTGTCTTGTCCTTGAAGAACATGCAGCGAGCCCGAATGGCGCAGGCGAAGTGGTAGACGTTGGGGCACCGTAGCCTGTTGCAGCTGTTGGTGGCTCCGGTTTTCTGGCAGTAAGCGCAGAGGGTGCGCAGACCACGACGCAAAGCCACCTCCACGTTTATGAGGGCGCCGCCCTGCGTCTCGTACACTTCGGTGGACCAAAGGGCGCAGTTGAGGTGCACCCATAGGTCCACGTCGATGTTGAGCAGGCGGCCCGGGCCGTCCGTGGCCCCATCCCCTTCCTCGTGACAGAAGCAGCATTTGCGTTTATCCCGAGGTAGCCTCTCTGGCCGTAGAGTGATGCGCAGGCGCTCCATCAGCTCGGACACTTCGCGGCTGCTCTCCCTCTTAGACCCACCCTTCCGTATTGTAATGACGATCTGAAGACGCTTCCAGCGAATGCCTTTCCATTTTTTCACTTTGGGGAGCATCACCTCCTCGTCGGGGGAGAGAGGCCTGCGTTGTTTCATGGCCTTGGGAGAGGACTCCAATGCGCTGGGAGAATCTTTGGGAGGTTGGTCTGCATCAGGTGCTGGGTCCTCCTCCTTAGGAATAGCATCCAGACTATCTTCGGTGACAGCGGACACTTCAGCGAGGGGAGCTGGATCAGTAACTACATTTGGGGCATCTAAATAAGGTCCTGTACTATCAGGCAGTTGAGCAGATTCAGTAGGAGGACCGACAGCAACATCCTGTTCCGGTTCAGTCTTGATTTGAACACTGGTCGGACTTGAGGGTGACGGTGATGGAGAGGTTGATTTTGTTGAAGGGTCTCCTTCGCTGATGGGATTTGGGGCAGAAGTGGGAGGAGGCGGAGGGGAGGGTGACGGGGGTGGAGATTCCTCTACTGGTATAACAGGAAGATGGCGCACATCCAAGTCATTCACATTGGTTGTGTAACAGTGCTGGGCCGGTTTGTCTTCGTTCTCTGGAAATTCCTGCGAGCAGAATACACGGGAGATCTATGAATAACACAAAGGGAATGCTTTGTAGCCTCAACACAATTCTGCATCATTTGTGAAGGCTGACCTGTTTGATAAGGGAAAGAATGTCCACTTGTTTCTTCAGTGTGCAGCCGGGCAGAGACACGTCAAATTGCCTTAGCCATTCATCCTGGCTCGGAGAGGAACCATCTTTTGCACTCAAAGCACCTGAAGAAAATGACAAGATTACAACTCTGAGAGCATTTTCAGGTTTGATCACAGGACAACACTCAAGTATTGGTGCATTCATTTTGTTCGCAGTCAAAAGTGCTTTCACACAAACAAAGATAAAAGATCATCCTTTTACCATTTCTATAGACAAATGACAGAGGTGGATTGACATAATAATCCCAAATTTCAAGTACCTGATTGGCCCAATCCTTTTCCAGGCCCAGACATTCCGGACATATCTGGGTTGGTCGGGAAGGTCACTTCGTAAGATCCAGGCATCCGCATGTTCAGCAGCTGGGCCATAGCCACCATCATGTGGTTGAGGTTCTAGATATGGGTCAATCACATTGTTATTGGCAAATGTACGTGTGAGTAGTGAGTAGTGATTAGTGTGTACGGACACCACAGTTTGGTACCTTGGCTGCTGCAGAGGACAACGTGAATGTAACAGACACTTCATTGCTTTTGGTCTTGTCCCAGTGGTTGGACGTGGCATTCAGCTTGCACTCCGCGGCCTCAAATGGTTTCTTTTCTGGAAATGCTAAAGGTGGGATGATTATCAGATTTACACAGGGAGAGCATGTGACTCTGAGACAAATTTCATCTTCAATAATTATGCATGAGCGCCTCTGGGAATGTTTTCAATACCTGGGATAGGAGTGCGAGGTATGAGTGGGATGATGGGGGATATTGCTCGCTCAGTTTCCTCTTCTTTGGGTTCTCGTAGGTGAGGGAAGCGTGTGGTTTCGTCGCCTACGTTGCTCTCAGGGGATGAGGCGGGGATGATGCTTTCTGGTGCGTCTTCGTCGTCACTCTCCATTCTGTGATGGGGACATTTCAAGCATTTCAGAGCTGCTCGGCAAAAAGAAATCCACCTGGGATAAGTTACGAAGAGGTGACTGTACCTGATGTCTTCGTTCTGGTTGTGTGGTGGTGTTGGGAGAGCAGCCAGAATATCTACACTTTTCACCGCCTCACTGACAGAATCTGCAGAGAGGATTAGGTGTGAGTAGATCTCTTTTAGACAAATGTGTAATTCTATGTTAAGTCATGTCAGAACTTTTACCCATTGGTTCCTCAGTAGGTTCTGTCTGTTTCTGGACCTCTGACAGCTCTTCCCCTGTGGTCACACCATTAAGCAGCTTGTGCTGCACTGAGGGAGGAGGGGTGGGGGGCAGGGAGGATGGAGGTGTTGGGGGATTGCTGAGGTTGCTCTGTGGAGAGGCAGAGGGCAGAACTGATTTAGATCCATTTTCCTCCTCGAGTTACTGCTAATAAAGAGAGAGCCCTAAACGTATGGGTCCTTTAGGACACCATGCACTTTACCTTGGTTAGCAACTGCGAGTAGTAATCTGGGATATTGTCCAGTACAGCATTTCCGAAAGATCCCTTTAGTTGAGCTCTACCACTGCTGCTTCCAAATGGAGCAAAAAGGTCAAGAGTGGCAGTGATGGAGGGCTCCATCAGGGGTAGCAAAGAGAGACCCTGCAGCATAGAAGTTTTGTTTGTCACACACCAAAAATAAAAATATCAACCAAATTTCATCTCAAAAGACATATCACATCATTTTGCCAACTTACCTGTTTGAGTTGTTTTATAAGCACTTCGGCACTTTTCCCAACTTCTTCCTTTTTGTTTTTCTTGCGGGAATTGGGCCCCCGTTCACCAGGTGCCTTGTTAGTGCGCTTCGGTTTTGCCACAGGTGGCCTTTTTGTTATGGACTGTAGATCCTATACAAAGATTGACAGAAATTAGCTCAGAGTATACGTGTGTTTGAGGGAGAGAGAGTACAAATGCAGAGAATGGAAACATACCTCCATATTTCGTGGGGTCCCCTGAAGTTTTTGCTCCAGCATGGCCAATTTACTGTTAATGTGGCCATTGATTTCATTGTGGATACCATCAGCGGGCCTTTGGGCACCCATCTGAAGGTTTTTGGTTCTGAGGAGTTTCTGAAGTAGCTGTTGTCCAGTTTCAGAGCGAGCACCTGGCACTCCAGTCATGTTTCCAGCATTAAGAAAGTTTGTGTTGTGACCAGAACCGACAGCATCCCCCATGGCTTCGCGTTTCACTGCGTCAGGGGGGTGGCCATCACACTGGACCTCCCCTGGTTCTTGTTTTATATTCTGCAAGGTCATTTTACATATGTCCCCCTCTCTAGAGCTGTGAGGCACACGGCTCTCGGAATTATGTTGCTGTGCCTTTTCGCCTTTTTGTGGCCCATTGAGAGGATCTGTGGACATCCCACTACCATGTGATATGTGGGATTCCACTTTCAGTCCTGGACAGTCAATTGGACTCTTGGCCCTTGGTGACCTGAGTGGCGATGCCTTGATTTGACTGTATGGGCTTCCCCTTCCAGCTCTTCCATCAGCAAAGGAAGGTGACGATACATGGAGTGAATGTGGTGATGCCGGAGTGGTTGGGCTCATGCCACAATCAACTCTCTGTGGTAAAGGGCCTCTTGGAGAACATGCGTGGGATGGAGAGCCCTGCATGCGGCCTGGTGCAGACATTAAGGCTTGTTGGTGGGTCTGGTTTGGTGTGGGTGGACGCATTGCCATGGCCTGGGGATTGTGATGCTGTGGTTCTCCTGTGTTGACCATGGCTTGACGTGGTGACCCTGGCCTGATCATACGGCACTGATCCATGGGGGAGCGTTGGACAGGGCCTCTCATAAGGTGCTGCTGTTGCATCGCCTCGGCTCCTTGAGCCGGTTGTAGCCCCGGGACCAGCATACCTTGCTGCATCTGAGGTGCAATCCCGGGCTGTTGGCGTAGCATACCAGGCTGTTGTGGAGCACCATTTGCCCCTGGTTTACCCATGACACCATATGGCATTTGTTGCCCTTCAACTCCAGGCATCTGCTGCCCAACTTGTTGCATGTGAGGCCTCAACTGTCCGAGCTGGCCTTGACCCATTGTCATTCGTAGCATCTGCCCCTGCTGGAGCTGTCTTTGAGCAATCATGGCCTGGATGTGCTGTATCTGCTGATTCGGAGGCAGGTTGCGAAGTTGAGGGTTCTGAGCAATAATTGCTTGAATATTGATGGGCGGGCGAACCTGCCCAGACGGTACCCCTGGCCTCTGAATCATCATTCCCTGCTGCTGGGCTCTGATCATCCCCATCATTGCCTGCTGTTTTTGCTGGTGAGCAATGAGTGCTTGCTGCTGTGGATTATGACTCATTCCAGGCTGTGGGAGGCCAGGGTGGGTCTGACCCACGATGCGCGGCTGAAGGCTGGGATTCTGAGGGTGCCGCATGACATTCTGCACCGCTTGCTGCTGCTGGCCGATAAAATCGGTTTGCTCCTCCTTCACTTGCATCAATCCTGGCTTGTCCGTCGTGAGAGACCCTTGTCTTTGTAGAGTGAGAGAATGTTGCTGCTGCTGTTGTTGGTTTGTAGGTTGTTGATTTCCAGCCAAACCCGTCTGTTGTTCAGATGCAGAATGAGGGTCTGTTCGTTGTTGCGAGGCCAAATACATCTGATGTTGTGGTACTTGGTGGCACCCCATTTCAGACTGTTGGTCACAGACAGAGGCTGACTGTGCCATCTGACTAGGAGTGGGTGGCCCACTCCGCTGTGGGGGAGTTCTCGAATTGGGACTGAGCATGCCGACTTCTTTAGGTCCAGAACTCTGACTGTCCTGTGAAAACTGTGGTAAACTTTCTGCCGATCCGAGGGTTTGTGGCGTTGATGGTGAAGAACCCATCTGTGGAGTGGCAGGTTGAGAGAGGCCCCCTTGGTCTTGGCCAGGCTGACTCATCAAACCTTGATTTGGTTGTCGTTGCTGTTGAATGCTGGGTAAATTACTGACATTCTGCTGCTGCTGTTGAGATGCAAGCATACGCTGTGCCAAAATGTTTTGTTGTTGTGGTGCTAGCTGAACTGAGGGGGCTCCAAGGCCGGGATGGCCATGAGGTGGAACCATTCCTTGCTGGCCCATCAACGGAGGCCTCTGCTGTGGTGGTGCACCAGACTGGTTACCCATGGTTCCAGGCTGGGCTGATATCATAGATTGTGGATTGCTAATGGGCTGGCCTCCAATAAGGTTTTCTGGCGGCGGTACCATTGCCTGGCCTCCAAGTATTCCTTGACTAGTGTTGTGCTGAGTGGCCTGATTAGCCACCATTCCTTGTTGAGTGTTTGGTTGTTGTTGGGTCATGAGCGGGTTCCCCATCATGCCAGGCTGTGGCTGGGTGATCAAACCTGGTTGCTGATTTGTGTGAGGAATTGGCTGGCCCATCACCATTGGCTGCTGCTGCTGCTGCTGCTGCTGCTGGAGCTTTGCCATTTGCATCCTATGCTGAAGATGTCTTTCTTGGAGAAATCTAGGGTCTGCACCCTGCATTCCAGGTCCTTGTGGAAAGAATCTTGGAGGAGCTCCAGAGGAACCAGGAGCTCTGGCTGCTAGGCCAGCAGAAAGCTGGGGTTGCGCCCCTTCAACAAATTGCTGCCCCTGCGGTGCACTGACAGGCATTACACCTTGGGCCATCATTCCAGGATGCTGTCCCATCATTGGCGCTCCTTGCTGGCCCATCATCATCTGGCTTGGCACTTTGGGAAACATGTGTGGGGATCCTTGTGTGGAATGTCCTGTGTTCATGTGTCCCGAGCCTTGTTGATGCTGTTGCTGTTTGCTTCGGTACTCTGCTATAAGGTTGGTGTGCTCCTTCTGCTGTTTGCGTACCTGAGACATGAACACATAAACTCATGAAGTGGCTTTTGAAGGATTTTTTTTTTTTTTTTTTACATATGACAAGTTGTAAATTGTCACAATTGTCACACAATGTCAATTTCTTTTTCACATGTACTACAGTGAGTCAACATACCTGGTCAAGCTGTTTCTGAATCTTGCTCTGCTCCTCTGTGACCAACTTCAGTTTCTCAGCATCTGCCTCAGCAAACTCCCTGCCTGCTTTCTTAGCAGTGCGCTGCTTAGCACACAGTGCCTTGCGTGATTTGCGGTGAGCTCCTATTTGTTCCTCCAAGAACTTTAACTGCATTTGAAGTAACTGTTGTGTGTGAAGAAGCCACTCCTCATATTGATGTTGTTCCGCATCATCTAAAAAGAAATGCATATGTTAATACCCAAAGTTGTACAAGGAGCAAAGTATAATTTTCAAAACTGACTAGAAGCGACTGAACGTACTGATAATTCCCTGTACAAATTGGGGAGGGTTGGGTCTCGACTGTGGTGCATCACTGGTTTCTCCTTCCTAAACACAAAACATTGCAAATAAATTAAAAAAACACATAGGAAAAGAGAAGCACATATTTTAAGAAGACAGTTTGAGGAGTTCTTTATGCAAATACGTGTTTGCTATGCATACAAAGTACAGCAATTCGTTGTAATTGGAGAGCCTGCCAGGAAATAATTCTATTGTATACAAAATAGTGATCAATGACATGTCAGGCAAATCTATAAAGAATCAAAATTGTTTTCAAAATGGCCATTGCCTTGCATATTGTTGCATGGGTGGATATAAGAGGGTATTTCAGTAATGAGCTAGAATAGTACAAGTGGTAGTCAGTGCTAAGTGACACTTTTATTTAACCATATGCCTTGCATAGCAGAGGGAATTACATCTGCAACACAACCATTAACTTTAAATATTCAAATTTCTAAATGACGCAAAATTGGCTAACTTATAGACACACAGCTGAAAGGCTCCCGTCTACAAACTTATCAATACAGATTACAACATGGAACTGGACTGTGTTTATTTATCATCAAGTATACCTTTTGTCCAGATGGAAGCTGAGCTTGCTCTGCACCTGGAGCAGAGGCGAGCCTTTGGGCAAGCAAGGATACTTGTTGCCTGGAAGGAGTGTGAAGAGGACAATTCTCAGTGAGTGCTTACAATGTCCAGCAAAACAATCTATATGAATACACAAATGTCTGAAATAACACGGATGTATTTCAAGAAAATTAACACCATCGACATTGTTGTACTGAATTTGCACATGATCTTATATGAAATACCCTCACATAAAAGAGTACCTGTTCATTCCTGGAGATACAGCCATTGGATCCTGTGCCAGCACCTTCTTAATACCCTTTAGCGCTACCATCTTTGCCTTTGCAATGGGATCCATGATGTCATCTGTGGCAAATTTATCTAAATCTGTGATAAGATAATGTTGAGAGGGTTTCACACACAATTGTATACAGCAATTAAGCTTAAGTAACACAGTATTTACCTTTATCTGGGAAAAAGTTGTTGGATACAGTTTGCTGTTTAGCAACTGATTGTTGTTGTTGCTGCTGTGGATGACAAATATTTGACTGAATGGCTCCTGGTTGTGCCATCCTCATCAACGTCTGCTGCTGGGCCATGTTCATGTGAGGCGGAGGTGCCATTCCTACTCCCATGGGCCTTTGCTGCTGCTGCTGCTGCTGATGGTGGTGCTGCAAAATGTGTTGAGGACGAGGCATGACCCCCTGTGGAGTAATCATTCCTTGTGGTGGTCGGTGGTGTTGCGGCAGCATTATCTGCCCAGCTGATGGGGGGTTGGGCTGCTGACTTGCGATGCCAGAAAAAGGCGATGCCATTGCTCCTTGATTTAGTGAGTTCAGCTGTTGCTGCTTTTGTAATTCCTTCTTCTCATGCTCAAGGAGATCTTGGATTAGAAGAGGAAGCTCACCATCTAAAGAGCTTTCAACCTTGGCTAGGTCCACTGCTGGGGAGTGTTGTTCCCCTACGTCAGGTAGCCCCAGTGGATCATCCCCAATATCTTCATGTGATGCAGCTGACGCAAACGGCAACTGATCAACTTGACCTGGAAGTCGGTATTGCAGTCCCCCTAATCTAACAGAGCTCAGTGAAGCAGAATGGTTTTCTGATTGTGCAGGCTTCATCTGTGGTGAAGCCCCACTAAAAAGCATTGACACAGCATCGCCCACTTCATCTTTCACCACAGCGTGTCTGGACTGCAGCTGTGGGGTCATTCCTCTTTCCTCTATTTTGACTTTAGAGATATCCACAGTTTCAGCGCAGGGCACTGATTGGGCAGCTGTGCTTTCTGCAGTAGTGGGGTCGGTTAAGCGGGAGCTTTGTCCTGCAACCACTTCCAGTTTTTGCTGTGGTTTAGCAAGATCACGTTTAGAAGATGGCGCTTCACTTTCCGCTTCAACCAGTCGCAACTGATCAGAGAAGACATCCTTGGGGTCTCCCTGGTCTAGTTCCGGATCAGTATAAGCTAAGAGGTCGAACTCATCACTGTTCAGCAGATCATCCAAATGAGGATCATTTGTTTCCAGGTTGTCCAGGTTTCCCAAGTCATCATCTCCTTTATCAGGGTCTAGGTCTAGAGCTAAGTCATCTTCATCATCCACTCCTCCATCTCCTGGGGCATCACCTAATCCCTCAAGGTCAGGTTCAGGCAGTTCCTCACCACTGTCAACTGTGGTTGGAAGGGTCTCTGACACGATGCGGGCTTGGGGGGGCTGATGCTGCTCAGAGCTTGGCGCGATGGAGTTTGAGCCGACTGCCTGCGGTTGCAGCTGGGGCTGTTGTGTAGCTGTGCCTGCAGAATGCTGAGGCAGCAAAACATCTTCATGCAAGCCTAACTGTGAGTCACTGGCTCCTACCGTAGGACATCCACTGACGTGCGCCATTGGTTGCTGCTGTAAATACGGTGCTGCCATCTGTTGCGGTTGGACATAGAATCGGGGTCTGGGCTGAGATCCTCTAGGCATAAACTGGGGTCGCAAGTGTAGCCTCTGAGCATTATGTCTTAACTCAATAAACTGCGGAGGTGGTCCTTGACCCACTGTCTGCATCGGCTCGCCTCCTTGTCCAGGTAAAATAGCATGAGAGTTACCCATGTTGTCAATGGCCTGAGTGTTCATAGCATGGTTGAGATTGTGCCGCATAGCCATAGCTTCCATTCCTGGTTGGGGATATCTGCGTGGGCCTGGTGCTTGCCCATGCCATTGCGTAGGGAATGGGGGACGAGGGAACATGATCGGAGGTTTTGAGGACCCTTGTGCCCTGAAAGACAGATGCAACAAAATACATTTGGTCAGTTACTACAATTGGACCAACTCTACATGGCACATAAATTCATGTGTTTGATTGAGGTGTACACCCGATCATTACACTACAAAACAGCTTCTGTATTCATTTCATTTTCAAAAATAACTGCAGTTGAATATTTCTCATATTATCTATTAACTTCTCTGGATTAAGAACAAAAATGAAGTGTTAAGATAATTCATATGGAAGTAACTAATTACAATTTCACCTTACACAGTTTGACTCATTTGAATAGTTTACCTCAGTTCAGTGGGATCTAAGATGGCAGGGGTTCCTGGAGGTGGTGGTCGAATGAGCTTCTCTTCCATACTCCCACCAGCCATCTGCATCTTTCCCATTACTGGAGCCTGATGTCCAGTATTAGAAGGAACAACACGGTCCTACAGAGAATCAAGAAAAGGTTGCAAAACGTTTCTTTCCCCTTATTTGCAATACCGTGGCTAGAGAAAATAACAAACCAGATCAGCATAAATTCACAGATCAGCTATTCAGATTCCCATTCAGATGAAGTATGTACGCTCGCGCGTGTACACAAACAGTGTATATGTACCTGTGGATACGGTGGCGGTGCTCTGTGGACTTTATCTTGCTGAAACGATCCCATCTCACCTCCAGACCATCCAGGGGAGGCGTTGCCAGTCGCAGCAGCCTCTTTTTCTTGTCGAATAGAATTTCGCTGCATTTGTTGTCTAATTAAGAATTCCCTTAGCCTTTGACGCTGCAAAGAACAGGATGCATCAATCCTTTGATTCACAAACAGAAGCGGCAGATCAAATAATTCACCTGGACTCTGGGTTACCTGTCTGTGCTTCTCCAAATCAGATGGACTGAGTCCCATCAGTGCCGGATCTTGCGCTGCAGAAATGTCAGGTATTTCTTGACTGCCTGTCATCACCGCTTGACTTGGCATTCCTGCGGGTCGACCTGCAGCTGCTTCTTGAGATCCAGAGGGGGGTGGAACCCTGGCGCTGAAATTGTCCGGGCAAATATTCTGCGGAGCTGGTGGCTGTTGCTGTTGTAGCTGACCCTGGGCCATCTGTTGTTGTGTTAATTGATAGCTTCCAGTGCTTGGGCCTCGACTGAAAGGAGGTGGCACTGACAGTTTACCAGGAAGAGAATCCCCTGAGGCATTTGAGGGAGGTGTAGGTGGGACTGGCTGGTTAGGATGAGGTGAAGTTTTGTACGGAGGGGTTCCCTCTGGGGCTGCAGAGGTAGGACGTGGGGGCTTGTGAAGAGCAGAGAAAGGGTCTCTAGATTGTGGTCTTGAGGGAGGTTGAGAGCAAGTGTCTGGGGACTGGAAACGAGAGGGAGATTGTGCAGAGAAAGAATCACTGGCGAGACCCCCAGGAGTGAGGGGAGATTGAGCGCTACTCTGGGACTGGGGACTGGAGGGAATTCTAGATCCAAGTTCCTGCTGAGCTGCAGTGTGTCTCTGTGGCATGTAGGAACAGCCGTCCACTGTTGGAGGCCTTTGCGTGAGGGTTGACTGAGTCTGTGGGTCACAAAAAGGGGCGGATGGAGACTGCCTGTAACCTTCAGAATGGTGGCTTGGAGATGCTGCAGGCTGAAATGAACCACCCTCCCCTGGATGCATCCGTGGCGTCATAGGTGCTTTGAATAAACCATCGGAAGACTCAAGACTCCCAGCTGGAGAGCCAGATGCTAGATCCAGTCTTCCTACTGACGACGAATGGGGGGATGGTGCACTTGATTCAGCTCTGTACTGTCCGATGCCTGCAGGTGACGATACTGCTGCAGAGGGGGATGAAGAAGGACCATATTCCGGCCGTGCCATTCCTTGCAGAGTTCTGAAAGGATCTACATAGTGTGTATTGTGGGATGGAGAGAAGAGAGGTGATTCCCCTGGTGCAGCACCTCTTGTATGGGGGCTTTCTGAAGGTCCTAATGACTCCTGAGAGCCCTGTTGTGATTGTGTTAAGTGACCCTGTTGCTGCTGCAGCTGTGTTCTGAAATAGGGGTCGACCTGCTGGGCTCGTCTGGGGGTTCCTGGAGTTCCTGGTTGCATGTCGAAGGGGCCAAGACTAGCTGGCCTTCCCTGAGAAGGACCCTGTGGGCCAGAGGCGGGATAACCTGAGGAAGTGACCTGTAAGGGGCTAGCCCCAGCTTGAGAGAAGGGTGTGCTAGGTTGAGAGTGAGAATGGGGGGACTGGGGAGGAAACTTAGCGAGCGGATCTGTTCGGATTTCTGCAGACCCCGGCGTCTTAACAGTCCCGTCAGGAAAAAATGCTGAGGATGATCCTGATTCAGGAAGAAATGGAAATGGGCTTTCTGCAGAGCTGGGCTGTGAGGGGGTGGACACAGACCCTGAGGGTGGAGGGATCTGGAGGTGTAAAGTTGGTCGTTCTGCTTTAATTCGCCCAGGTTCAACCTTGACAGGCCTGCAAACCTGAATCTCTGCCTGCTGCAAGGGGAACAGAATGAATACGGTTCAGCTAGATCAACTACATGAACAAAAGATAAAATGTCGTAGTTGCAATTCATGATGACAAGTGGTACTTTGTATGAACCAACCTTTTGTGCCTTGTTGATCCGCTGAGCTGCTCTGTTGTCTTTGGCCTTTTGCTAAACAGATAAATAATGACTGTCAAATAGAGAAATACTATGCCTGTTCCTTGTTTATGGGGAGTTGCTCATTTCATTATTTCATCCCAGTGCCAAGTTGTGTATTACAAATAAGGAGAGGACTGCAAATCACGCTCCTAAGAATTTCTATCCCAATGGACATTCAGTATTAAGTAAGCTACAATTCTGCAACCAAGAGCAACGTCACATGCACTGTATTTTACATATTCAATGTTAACATGTGGTTCCTTTGATCCATTGGAGGTCACTTTGAAAAATATTTACCAGATAAGGGACCTTATCAGCAGCTGAGACTTTCCTCCAGATCTTCATGATTTGTTTACAGCGGCTGGACCAGTCTGCAATACAAATTCTGCCTTTAATTATAGAACAGCCACAACTTTGAAAAGACTGGGCTCTTTAGTGCAGCCTTAAATACTGGGACATGAAAATGATCAATTGTACCTGGGTAGTCCTGCTTTAGACTGGGATAGTTAGTGTTGGCATAAAGCACAGGGGAAATGGTTGAGAGTTCTCCCAACTCCTCATCTTTCTCCCACCGTTGGAGACTGCGCTGGTTGTATGACAGCCCATCACCCTCTGTTTCAGTGGGAGTTGGCGGGGAGGAGGGAGTAGCTGGTGTTGATGGAGTTGCCCAGGGACTCTCATCGCCCCCGTCTGGACTGAACAGCCCGCCACGATCCCTGTCAATCATATGTTATGGTTATTTACAGGTAAACACAAAAATATGTTAACATGGACAACGATAAGTGTTTCCAAATGTGATGTGAAATATGCAGCAAGGGGTCAATTTCCAAATGTTTTCACATGAAATGCACGTTTTTGTGTTACCTCATATCAAAGAATGGTGACTGAGAAATGCCAGGAAAGGCATCCATCATTCCAGCTGAGGGCAAGGACCCTGCAACACATACGAAATTCTAGTGTAAGAACTCAAAATCAACATACATGAAGTCCAAATTTACATGCTATATCAAATGAACCTCTTACATTTCAAATAGCTTTTGCACATGTAATCACATAACCCTGTAATTATGTACCTGATAGGAGAGTTCTCTGTGGCAGAGCACTTTGATTGAGCTCTCCCTTGTTGCCCTCTAAAATGGGCTTCATGCCACTCAAGGATGAGCCCTCTGAGACGCCAAGAACCTTTCTGAAAAACTGTTCAGAATCCTGACTCTCTACTCCTTGTGGAAGACCTGCACATGTAGAAAAAAACAAGGTTGGCACACCACAGCTACTTTGCCACAGAGACACACATGATAAACGATGGTCTTAATTACCTTCACCTTTCTCTGTGTTTGGGCCATGAGGGTTAGTTGAGGCTTTGTCTTTCAGAGATGAGGATGGTGCAGAAACTCCTGAACATATATCCCATATTTTAAAATAATGAACTACGTGCTGCAGCACCACAGCCAATGATAAACTCATCAGGACAAATGCTTACCTGCATTTTCTCCCTGAGTCTGTGGCGTGACACCCTCCTCGCGTTTTAGAGGTGAAGTATTTTCCGCCACATGATCTTTAACCTCTGCTAATTATAGACAAACAAATGACACAACACAGTCGTACCATATACTTTTTGCATCCGGCAGTTGTGACAATATTTATTAACGGATACTTTATAGTGCATGTATCATGGGTGCAGCTACAGTCCTTACTCTCTGAAGTCTTGACCCCAGGTTGTACTGGCATTGACGGTCTGACAAGGTATGTTCCTGGCCTTTGTCCTGGGGGTGCCATGACGACTTTCTTGCTCAGATCCATCAGATTCTTTCCAAAAAATGCCTCCTACAATAAACACATTTGGAATGGTAACATTATCTGAACATCACTGGTCCTGAGATTAATGAAGAGTTTAGCAATTATACACACCTGGAGATATGCTGGAAACATATCTTCGAGTTTGCTCTTCTTCCTACCCCGCCGTTTCTTGGCTTGCTCCTCACCCTCCACTGGCTTTGGATCCATTATGTTGTCAGTGTCAGGATGAGGTCCTACTCACAGTGACGATAAGCAGAAACATGATATTGAGTACTTCATAATCACATCACAACCACGTGTTCTTAATCAGAAATACCAAATCCAACTGATCAAATCGTGAAAGAAAGCAGAGCCGGCTGGAATGTCAAATCAGGAGGTGCAGAATTCTCTGTCTAATCCTCTGCTATAACACTTCTCATATAATAAAAGGTCACATGGACAACTGTAAGCCTTACCCTCCTCGATGGTTCTCTCAATTGGCTGTCCGTCTAGTGTGGTCTCTCCAGCCAACTGAGCAAAGAATTCTTTCTTCAACCGGGTGTGACATTTCCTCTGTCTCACCATGAAGCCTCCAATTCCTTGCAGAATTTTCGAATTAAAACAGAGCTTAGAGAGGTACTCACTTGTACATGAAGAATCTTTGTTAAATTCTGTCATTTTACCAGGCCGATATGGTTTCCTCTTTCTTTTCTTGCTATCCTCCATCTCTTCTACACCCCCTTTCAGACCATCGCATTCAGCCAAGCCATCAGCTCCTACTTCTGCACTCGGCTCTCTCTCAGGACTCCCTGGGTTCTCTATCTTGGGCTCACATTCCATGGGCTCCCCACAACCTTAAAAGGAACAATGGCACATAACTCCAATGGCACAACTCAAATGTAAAAGTGCACAGAAAAATGGAAAAAGCGTCAACCTTTGCCTTCTTCCCCATCAGCTTCACCCTCCTTGAGCTCCATTACATCAGGACCTCCTTCACAACAGAGGCCCCCAAGTCGCGAGCGTCGCTGCCTTCTCTTGTGAAGCGGGGACATGGAGATGCTGCGCAGCAGGGTCATACCCGACTCTGTCAGCCACACACCCTCCAAACGGTAGAATTGGGGTTCTGTAGGGCGAACGACACTTGCAAAATTTAGCCTTTCGACATCATAAACACACATATCAGCAGAATAAGGAATGTTATTGAAAATACATTTAGTCAAATTCCACCAACCTGGTTCCTTGATCTTTATTGAGGCCATTATCGCCGACTCTACCACTAAATAGACATAAAACAGGCACAAAAAGACAGACTCTTCAAAACAGTTATCAATTGGAACAAAATCTTTTTCTAAACCATGAATGCTTTTTAACAAATATTTGTTTTCATATCTCAAAATATGATGTCACCTACCCACAGGTTTCGGAACATACGGTGTGCAGGATGTACATGCAAAGCCCTCATCGGAGGCTTGCTCTACCTCATCTTCTGTGTACAAACTCTCACAGACAGCATGTACCCATCTACACAAAGGTAAAGCGATACAATGACGCACATGTTCACGCACCCACAAAATAAAGTGCATGGCAAAGAAGATGCTATGGAATAATTCATAACAGGAAACCTACATAAATAATCTATTCCCCCCTGGTCTTCATTAGCTGTGATCTCGTGAATACCACAAGTTGGTGTGTGTGTGTACATGCATACATTGCCCTAATGAGGAGCACCTACCGGTCGCAGTGCTGGCACTGAAGTAGTAGCTCCTCCTCCATAAAATTTTCTCGACATACTGGACAGGTGACCAAGCTAGCACAAGGGCCACAATGTATGTAGTTGTTCTGCCACTCACAGTGGAAACCCGGTGAGGTGGAACCGCACTGCACACAGCATACACACCTGCACAGAAGCGGTAAAACACTCTGTAGTGACCTAAGAAATTGTGTTCAATGACAACATTTTAAAATTTGAACCGCATACTTTCTACAGAGGCAAGAGGCAGACAGCTGGGCCTCTGAATTCCTAATTGCTCAGGCACAAGGACTTTACATAACATGCAAATCTAACATGGAATAATTTCCATATGACCCCATTCAAATTTGCAGGGTAACAAAAACACTGAGGTTCTTTACCATTTGCACTTCCAACCACCCTTAGGCACAGTGTGCAGAGGAGGGTCCAAGCAATATGTGTGGTAACTGACATCGCAGTCATCGCACAGCAGAAGACGGGAGGGGTCTGAGGCCTTTCCACAGACCTCACAAACGATACATTCCAAACATCGCCAGCCCTTACGAAGCATTGTCTTGGTAATCTGAAAAGAAATTCACATTGAATGTGTGTGGATCTACTTAAAATGAAATATGAGTGAGGATGATACTCGGCTTACTTTGCTGTTGACACAGTATGGATGGTAACACTGTGCGCACTGAGCACAAGCCAACAGCTGCCCTTCTGCACCCTTTCCAAAACTCCCACACACCACACACATATCCTACGACAGAGGAGAGAACACCGGGAAAAATAAATCGGTGTTACAGGAAATTGTGACATCCATGTCTCTTGGCGTAGGAATTAGAAACATCACACTATGATAATACTGAGCTGGTAGGTAGGTAAATAGGTAGGTAGTACAGTGATCCACTCATCTATTGATACAGCAAATTCATAATACCTGTAGCAGGACAAACTTGTCGGTGTTAGAGAAAAGAACTACAGTATTCTGCATGGTGTCATCTTCTTCATCATCTTCCTCTTTATTTAATGCAGTCTCTGCAGTCATGCTAAGCTGTGGGGAACACAATTAATGTTAAAAAAATGTGCAAAATGTCCAAAACAGTGTAAATGAAAATAAATATGTGACTTGCACAATACTGCTCACCAAGAAGGCATCGATGCAAGAGGCCATGGCTTTGAGACGTGATCGACCACCACGGCCTCTTCCTCCCCCTCCCCCTCGAGGTCGGCGTTTTCCAGGGAAGCTACTGCTCCTCCCCTTAAATCAGTGGAAAAACATTTCAGTTTGCGGGTTGAGATTCAAAGTGACGGATGCTAATCAAATGCAAGAAAAGAGAATGTAATTTGCTGAAAAATCTCTTCTATATCTACAGTTGACTTACCTGTTTGACCCGTGAGCGACCTGGGGATCCTCTACGCTTTCTGTCACTTTTGAGGGGTTCAAAGGGCATTGAATCATCAGTCTCAGTGAGTAGGTTATCTGCGTGAGAGAGGCCGACGGGAACAAGGCCGAGCTCCATTGACAGCTGACGATCGGGCTCTCCTGGAGAGCCCATGAAGCCACTACTGCTCCCATCTCCATGGCTCATGTTGGAAATATCATCCAAGAGGAGTTCGGGCTTAACCTCCGCCTCTTGCAGTTCTTGACTGATGCCATCACTTTGTCCTTCCTCCTTTACTTGCTCATCATCATCCTCCTCCTCCTCATCATCATCCTCCTCCTCAGAATGAAGTTGTAACCTCCCCTCTATGCCAACAGTAGAGAGAGCCTCTTCACTGTCTAGTGCTGCAGAAGCAAGAGTGAGAGGAGGAGAAGGACATTTGGGCCCAAAACGTGTTTTTTGCTCCCGCTCATCAGCCGCCACCACAGACTCCAAATTGTCCACTGAGACAGTGGGAGCTTGTGAAGTTGGTGAGGGATGACTGAATGATTCTGTGGCAGAAGTCGCATCGCAGCCATCCTCTAATGAAGTCGATGGGGTTTCCTGTTCCACTGAATTGTCTGCATCCTGATTCCTCCTCTGCTCTGGCGATTGAGACACTGGCGTTGGTTCGGCCTTTAGAATTTTGCACTGAGTCTCTGCCACAGGGTCCTGGGCGGAAATATCTTGGGTCGTCTGGCTGACTGGCTCTTTTGCTCCATCTTCAATATCTGCAGGACAGGGTGCAGCTTGTTCCGTTGCCTCTACATTTGGAGTTAAGGAATGCTTGTTATTGGCGTTACAACGCTATGCTACAAATCTATCAGTAGATACAGTATACCACCAAAAAAAAAATCAAGTCCTGTCATGTGGTTATTTTTTATACATGTGCACTTCAAAGCGTGTCTCGTGTTTACCTGCAGATTCAAGTTGGTTTGTGAGCAACTCTGAAGTAGGTTCATCTGTCATTAGATGTCTATTGTGCACAATGTCTTTCTCCTCAACCTCTGCTGTCTCCGAAACGTCAGCATCTACCAGAAAATTATATTAGTGCAAAACATGGTGAGCTATCGATCGTGTCACACAAAAAAAATGACAGATTAAAGCTGAGCCTAGGTCATACATACCCAGCTCCATGGGTGTTTCTCCATCAGTCACGCTCTCAGCTTGCACCATCGACACCTCTTCTGAGGTTGCCTTCTGTGCTGGTGTCTCAACAGCTAAGTCTTCCCGCCCTCTGTTCATAATGTCCGCATTTGTTTGGATCATCGTTTCCAAACGTGTTTGTCCCTCAGCCTCCTCAACAGCCTCTGCAGCTGGTTTCTCAGGCGTGCTTGGATGAGTGACAGACTGCTGCTGTTCCTCCTTACAGAGCAGGCAGATGCATTTGTCTTCTGGAGCGATCCCCGGCAGAGCACACTCACTGTGCACCATCCTGGATACATGGAGATTATCAGGGAGGAATGATTTATGAATACAAGACCGACGAGTCTCCAAATACTGACTCTGTTATCTCTGATATTCTGTTGCCATGTTGAACTGACCTGTGGCACAAGCTGCAGCAATGCAGAGCGACAGATGGGTTGGCAGCTTTGTTGCACACGGCACACAAAGAGCTGCGATAGCTCTGGCAGCCCTCGCACACAGTATAGTTGTCAAACCACTGGGCTGAGCCTGGCAGCACCAGTCCACGGATGCCACACTGCGAGCACACCCGACACCTCTGGCAGAATAAAAACAAGGATAAAGCACGGTGCAACACATGCACAGTAAACACAGGCAGGGCAATCTTGCAATACAACAAAATTTTAAAGATACTTAAGAGATGTGGTGAAAAAAATTTGTGTTTTCAAAATACTGTATATCAACTCTGCAAAAAAAAAAAAAAATCAAATTGTAATTACTCTGCATTTCCATGGATCAGAGGGAAGAGAGTCCATGGCGGGCTGAAGACAAAAAGTGTGGTAGCCCTTATCACAGGCATCACATACCAACATCTTAGAGTCGTCTCCTGGTTGCCTGTAAGAAACAAGCCAACACTCTCAAAGATCTTGTTTCAAACAAGAGAAAAAGAGAATAAAAACGGAAGCAAAAACCATACAACACCAGGGGCGGACTCACCTGCACGTCTGACACACTTTACACTCTGGACATTGCCATCCTGCCCGCTGGATGGGTGTGGCACCAATCTCTAGACAGGCTGCATGATAATGAAGGCCACAACCCGTACAGAACAACAAATCCATGAGCTCCCCAACTGAGTCGCACACTGCGCACCACGCCTCCTCCCCTGCTGGAAGAGGTACACAGATATCCAACTTGTTACTATTTTTCACACATTTTGGGGAAATTGGTCCCCATCTTCATAGAAGGTGGTAAGTTGGGTCAGAGGCAGTCACTTGCAGGTCTGTAAAGCCATTGACAAATACAGCCTGAAAAATTGGGCTACGGGTGCAAATTAAGGTTTATAATTTTAATACATTTTTTAAACCAACTGCAACTTCAGCAAGATAGTTAAGAAGCCAAAGTATTAAGTTTCAACTCCTTTCTACATTAGCAATGCTTGAGAATCTTGTCTTTAGGGTATATACTGTACATCTAGGCTTCAAACAGGACAATAATTGATGAGAAAAATATGTTGCAAAAAATCCTCCCAACTCCAGCTTCAATAGTTACCAAAAACAGTTTTTTTTCAGGTGTTGTCAATATTTTTCTTAATTTGCACGGACAACAGTATGCAGGGGTATCATTGGAACAAAATATTTTTTTTTTGTCTGTGGCAGATTGCTGCCAAGCTTTTTCCAGCAATTATCAACAAAGGTTCAGGAAGCCAAAAGATCATGTTTGTTGACACTGTATACCTGTATTTAAATGCAATTGTAAATACACTACTTTTCAGAGTAAAAGTCTAACTTTTTTCATAGTTTGACCGAGGTTGCGACTTATACTCGGATGCAGTGCAAAATTGTGAAAATATGCACTGGTAACTTCACGTGTTTGTTATTGGCACATTGACAATTGCGGGAGGGCACTCTAGGCTTGCATTTAAGTATCTATGACTTCTTTTTCGAGTACCACTAAAATTTCAGCATTGCAGTGATTTAGGGCATTTACGGTAATTTCAGAGCCACTTCCTCTTCTGCGCATTCGAGGATGCAGCACTTCATCTACCTCTGTAGTTGGCGGAGTTGTTCAGAGGGGACACAGAGGATGAAGAATACAATAGGTTTAGTGATTTGGAGTGTAATTGAGAGTTTGGTAATCTTCTTAGCTTTTGTTTACGCTTTAGCTATCTGAATAATTGTTACGTTAATATACAAGATACATATTCAGTTTCTTGTCTATGCTTCATGTACCTGAGTAACCATCAGAGTTTTGTGTAAGCATGCTGTACACCTATTCAGTCTGTTTTTCTCTTTTCTATTGTTACTGTTGTTACTTGCCTTTAAGGGTGAAACTGCTGTTCTTAGTCTTCAATTTTGTGAAATAAATATCACCCAAAAATTTTACTTCTAGTGTGGTGCAACTTATATATGTCTTTTCTTGAATGTTATGCATTGTTTGGCTGGTGCCACTCATAGTCCAGTAAATATGGTAATGCAATTTACAGTGTGTACATGCCGGAAAATGTATGGCGAATTATTTTGGATGTTAACAGAAATGTTTCACCTCGCGTCTTAACCAACATCACCCCAATTATTTGAGCATTATATGAAGAACATTGTAGCATTTCATGTTTACTCCAGGCAAGGGCATTAAATGGTTATCTAATTGTACTTAATGAGGTTTCCATCATGTCTTACCCAACTCCTCTGCCTTGTCAATGTGCTCTGGACAGAGGAGGGCTAACTGCTTCATGGACTGGAAGGATCCACTGGCCGCTGAGCAGGGAAAGTGATAGAACCGTGTACAGCTCTCTGCATGGCACCTAATGGTTGCACCCAGCCTTCTGCAGTATTCGCAAAGCTGAAGCAAAAACATCAAAACAACTTCAGCTCAGAAAAGAAATTCACCTTCTTCTTTCTGTTCAAAGTAACACTGTCCGCCACCACCATTGGGACAGTGGACTTACTCGCTGTGTCCCTGAGATAATGGCCTGATCCACATTCTGCAGCTCCTCATTCTCCATCTGCTTCACACCGTCTGACCACACCGCACACCAATGATGAACCCAACAACCTCCTGCATGTCAGAGTTCAGAATGAACTGTAATCAAACAAATTGCTGAGATTCTACTACTACAACTGCTGCTGCTGCTTCCATCTGATGCACTTCTCTGAGAAATTGGTTTGTGGTTTTGCTACATTTCTAAATCCACCAATCCACTGACGCTGTTTTCACTGCATTGATAGAAAGCATTGAGAGTAACCTGTGTCGTCAAACAGTGACGGCAGACAGGAAGAGTCGGAAAATCCAATGGAAGACAGGTCATCATTTCCGGGCTGTGGCAGGGGAGAAGCTGATGGATTAAGAGCCGGCCGCTCTGAAAATGGTCCAAAGTGTCGGAGTTCCCGTTGTCCATGCAAGCTGCGCTCTACACAGTTACAGAGAGCGCAGGCTCTGACACTCTCTCTGCAAAATGGACAATAAGGGTGTTAACAGAAATAGGTTCTAAATATTTTGTAAACAGCATTGATAAGCACATGCCTTTGACAGAGACCTGGAAAGTAAAACGAACCGTGACCTGAATTGTGTGTTAGGTAAACTTACACAGACGCGGTAGTGGTAGCTGCAACTGCATCAGTTGCATCCTCTGCAGCAGGTGGGGCCTCAGGCTCCTCAGAGGAGACAAGCTGCTTTGCAGGGGCATTGTCATCAGCTGAAGGACCATATGCAAGTTCAAAGCGAAGGTTTTTTTAAAAACAAAGCAAAGAATACAAAAAAAAGAGATACAGCAGTACCATGAGATACGAGTTTAATTCGCTCCATGACCAAGCTTGTAAAGCAATCGAATTGTATCGCAAATGACTTTTTGAATCTAAAATAACTAGAATAATTCTAATCCGCTCCAGACATTTTTTCCAGAATAATTTAGTTTTGTCACAGTTAAACACTCACTGTGGAACATAGCCTTCCTCCGCAACGACCAAGTCACACGTACAGGAAAATGTGTGACATGCTCTTACACTGCCTAAACGTCAGCACGAGATGCTTCTCCAGGCCTCACCACCGAGTGGAAGTTCGTTCTCTTCTTAAAGTTATAAAACCACCATGACTGTCGGGGAATGATTCTTCTAATGCTGATGTTCCTCTTTCTTGTAGTTTCAAGTCGTCATAGAAAGTGCGAGCCGTCATGGATTGTGTTTACCCGTGCACCGAGTAACAGTGGTGTCCCTTAGCACAACTCGTAACTCAGATTTCTGCTTGTATCCCAAACAAAAATATGGACCAAGAGACGACTTGAATCTCAGAAAACTTGCATGTTGAGCTGCTCGTGTGTCAAAGTGCTACTGTACAAAGAATGCCTCCATTCTTTTTGAATGACTATTGTTCCAGTAACAATAACGGATCTAAATCAGACTGCTTCTTTACTCTATGTAAAGAAGCAGTCTGATTTAGTGTTAGGTTTACTCTATGTGTGCCAATACCTTGTTGCGGCACTGCTCCAACCCGCTTTTGACTGTCATTTAAAAATCAATGGTGACCTCTCCACCAAGACAATATAGTTAAGAGCGGTAGCAAAAAACTCTTAAAAAGATAACAATGCATAATTTGAGATATAGGGGAAAAGAAATAAGAAAGGAGCCACTAATCACCTGTTGGTTCAGAGTCATTTTCCTCGCAGTTGGATTTCTGCTCGTCCATGCCCCGTACTGAGTTTGACCTCCTTGACAGAGATCTGCGCATACAGAGTGACACAGATTTCATCTCCTAAATGCAAGTAGCCAAAACCCACAAAGTTCAAAACAAACATCCAGAATGCACAGTCTGGCTGGTGAGGGCAGCCTGAAAACGTATATCATAATTTGGACCTTTACTATGGTACCAATAATTGCGAACAGCATATTTGAATTTGAACAAAAAAACCCCAAATTGTTTGCATTCTTAGACAAAAATTAACATGCAACTGTTACAAGACAACTATTATCATAAAGAAAGGATGCTGAGTGAATCTAAAAAACACCCCCTGAATCCATTCGTTTCCCCTCAATAAATTTACAAAATTGATTTGTTGTATGCACTGTATATACATTTGCGTTGCAATGTAGAAACAATCGCGGACGTTCCACGCAGAAATTTACTTTGAATACAGTTACGATTTCGTCCATGAACACCGTATGGATTTTGGGTGCGATCAATTAAATATATACTGAATGTCAGTTGATTGCCCTCCATCTCGTTAATTTGACCAACGCTCGAACTGACGCCAACAAGCTTGTTCGCCAACTAGTGATAAATAGTAGGGTAAGGTAATCGGAAAACAAAAGATCAATTCAGCTAGTTCTTTACCCGGTAATGCATTATCTCAATGTACGACAACGCTGCAAGAAACCGATGAGGTAAATTGAGGTTTTCCAGAGTAAAAACTGAAATAAAACGGAATACACAAAGAACACACAACTTCCGTATGAGGAACTTCCTGTTGCAACAGACCTCATTTCGTGCTAAACCTATGTCGGTCTCATCACAGTTCCGCATAGTCCCTTCATTGACAAAATATTCCACCACAAACAATGCAGAACACGGTGCGGTCACCATTTTTGTATCAGATATTTCTAATCTAGGCGTCAACAAGCCATACACGGCTGTCGCTGAGGGGGAAATGTTGTCCGAGTGAACAATTTGCATTCGCGTGCGTTCTCCCGGGGTAAGAGACGTCATTCGCCACCCCTGCCGTTTGACTTCTGGTCTGCACAACGTACACTGTGTATTTTTCAACATATCCAACTCCGATAAACACAGAGACGGTAAATCTGTCAGTGGCGCTGACTCGAGTTACGCAGCGTTATATCGACTGCAAGGCTGAAACGATGCCACCATTGCCAATAACTCACGTCAGGTATAATGCATAAATTCAACATGATGTCCAATACAGTCGCGATGAAAATGACAAGATTCTAATCAGGCGATGGACTCGCGTCCCTGCCGGGTTTCCAGTACAGAGACCAGAAAATCGATCGCCGATGAGAACGAGAATAACAACACGAACGCGACGACACCATGTGTGCGTTTAGTCTCTCCCTGCATATGTAATCACAACAAAAACAATCCATAAAGTGCAGGCGTTCAGAAACAGTACTGCAAGAGAATTATAACTTTGATTTATTTCATACATGTTTTTGATGCGTTTCGCAGAGTGCAAGTCGAGGCAAACGTTACCGATTACCGGACAATATGATGAAACTACATGTTTGTAATACCATATGTGGCACTAAGAAAACACAAAACAAAACCTGGTCAACTTCCGCAAATCATTCAGCAATCCCCGGTGTAGTGGGCGAAGACGTGAAAATACACCTGCAACCACTTTGTTTACAGTTAAATCGATTATGTCCGAAGCGAACACAACACGACGGGTTGACGTTAACGCCGTGGCTGAGTTAACCTCAAAGTCTTGCAAATCAACATCCACTGTGGCCATATTTGTTCTTGATAAACAGCGTCAACAAGCGCAGGCTATTTCGGTGCCACTAACATTACAAGTTATAAACAAAAGGGGGTGTAACAGCCAAATATACCAAAACGCTAAGCGATATTTCCCAGTGTAAACACCGACTTCAAAGGGTTGGTTCTGTTCCAGTAAATAGCCCAGTCCATACCACTAGCTGGAAGCCTTTACAGAAAAAAGCTAACCGCTAGCTACTACTAGTGACGATTTAATAGCAAAGTGTCCCGAACTGGTGCAACTAGGAAAGTACATTAATTAACTCACAGAGACACTTGCAGCTCCAGATTGATACACGACTACGCTCCGGAACAGGACTTCGTAACCACACAAGTTATCTTCACCTCAAGTTAGCATCCTCTTTTACTTCGCTTTTTTCCCAGCAAGTAGACAACCCAAAAGCTAGCCGCTACGTGCTAACGGAGCTAATATTACCCGGTCTAAGGTCAGGGTGTGTATGTGTTCAGCTGTAACTTTAAATGAAACAAGAACAAAAGCCACTCACCTTATGAAAACAATGTGGTCTCCTCATGCATCAGCACAATCCAAACAGCCACATATTCCCCAAAAAGATGATGGTCGCGTCATTTTATGCACCGGACTAACGCTGTGGCTAGCCGGCTGGAGGGAGAGTGGGGGAAGTGCACGTCGGCGGAAGACAGGCAGGCTGTGCAGCAGCGGTCCCACTTAGCTCCCCGAGTGGACGGGTAAAGCGAAAGCTAAGCCAGCGAAATAGTGATGTGAGTGGTCAAACACTGCCGCGGACCAGGAAGCACCACTACAAGTCTTCTGCAAGTGCCGAGAGTAGATGGTTCCTCGGCGTCATGGAACAAATCCTTAGAAATTACCAAGCTTGCGTCCTCTGAAATTAGCTCCGGAGCTAACAACCTTCTGTTGTGGAATCTCGTTGGCGAGGTCGATAAAAAGATACCCACAAGTTTTGCGCAAAAGGGTGCGTTCCAAAAATGACACCCAAAACTTGACCCGCACGCCAGAAACTGTGGTTTCCTGAGATTTCGGTATGATAACAGGCACACGCCGACCCACATTTGCAGCTCAACTTTGCACGGGCAGCAGTGTGTGGGTCACTAGCATCTCTCGACTTTGGTCGGACTGCGCCGCGTTTTTACACGAGTGCGCTCTGCCGATCGGTTAGCGGTGGCTAGAAACGCTAGCTAATGACAACTACGTCAAATATTTATTTGTGCAAACGATCGCTGCGAAATTGTTGTCAGATCGTCGTGTTCTGCGCGGTAGGCATCTACGGTTCAAATGGTAGAGCCACGGGTTTGGTTTGCAGGCGTATCACACGGTGGAGGGTTGTAATTGAGAGAGCGCTGTCGTGAAACATGGTGGAGTTGGGATATAGGTCATTAGATTTTCGGATCGTGGGAAGCCATTTTTCATCAGATTGTTGTGATAGAACAGGCTACTCCGACGTGCACGCTGGTCATTGCGGCTTTTGTTGCATGCCAACGACGAATTGATTAAGTTCTGCGCGGTCACATTGTGTCGTTATGAATTATGCCTCAATGCTGAACTTAACAAGTGTTTTGATATTTCTCAAGGCGGACTCAGAAACAGCCATATATGAAGGTGAGCGAATTGTGACGCTGAAATTACCGCCAGCTTGCTTATGCTCGTCCACTCAAGGTGTCTGATAGATGTAAGAACGGGTAAAACAAAACACGGTTAATGAATTTAAAACAAGGAGAGGGAAAGTTTATATAAAAAACAATTTATTAGGGTACCTGTAAGGGCAGAAGCCAGGACCTAGTGGAACTGTAATGTTAAGTAATATTGGAAATGAGTACCGTATTGACACTGCCAACTAGAGGATGGTAATGCGAAGAATTTGCACAAAACCATGGATCCTTGTTGGCATCACTAAATGAGAACAATAAGCCTAGACCTGTTCATTTATTTTTGCCAAAACTGCCCAAGGCTCGTTTGGAACCTGGGCAAGTAACTTAATGTCCAGTTTGGTAACAATGTTTCCCATATTGTGAAGGCCACAAGTTTAATCTACACCAACTCCCACCATGTCCTTGAACAGAACTGACAAGGAATTGGCATGGGCTTTGATTCAGCCCAAAAGCCACACAGACAAGCTTTTGCCATACAATAAGAATGTAAGTGTGGTGCCAGCCAGTGGGATATGATTGGCATCTCATCTGAAGCTCACTGTGCATACCCAGAGCACTGTGCAAGAACATGCTTGGTTGGCTGTGCGCTGTGATGCTGTTGGTGATGAGGGCCCTACACAGTTCTAACGTGTACAGCAGTGTGCAAATGAGACCCTTACGAAAAACATATCGGCATTCCAATAACACAAGTTTAACAGTTTGCAGTATAATTTTGTCATTGTCATTGAACTGAATATATCTGGGATAAATAAGTATGATTATATGTAGTTGTACATAATCTTACAAAACTTACACATAATCACACAAAAAATACATACATACACACACTGCATGTGTGTGTATACTGTGTTTATATTTGTGCTGTGTTAACTACGCAGATATATACCGTATATTATACATGTATCTACACATGTATCACACACACACACACACACATACATACATACATACATACTATAGGTGTATGTACATATGTATAGATACTACAGTATATATGATTGGACACAATTTGCACAGTGTAAATCTACATTTAATGATAGATATGTATGCACACACACACACACACATATATGTATACTGTGAAAATTCCAGTCCCACGATCACCTCTATTGGTACACGTTGATTGACATTTCCATTCCTACACATCCTTGTTAATTTTGTTGTGATTTCCTGTTCAGTGAGCCTCAGTTACATACATACTGGCCATCCTTCTCTCCAGAGCGCTTCATTTCGTGATGGGCCACGGAATTGCTTTAGCCCAATTGACTGTCCATACATGGATACATAGAGAACGTTCACATTTTTGTGTATTACTGCTTCGCTCAGGTTGTGAGTGAGATTTCAAAGAAACAAACGCTGTCTCTGTGGGTTTTCATTTTGAAAATAGGTTATTACTGGTGCCCCTGCCAGGATTAGTTAACTCCCCATTCAGCTTTAGAAGGATTGGATTAGATTTTTTTTTTTTTTTTTTTTTTTT